>JASDQU010188020.1:2941-20451 GCA_032191745.1 Picea mariana
CATAGCCGCAATACATTTCCCTCATAAAAGAGGGTTGCCTTCTAGGGAAAAAAACCCTAACATAATCGCTACCATTAGATCTGCGACCTTATAATGAACGGTCCAGATTTACAATGAAATTACAATATACATTTACAAGGTAATTTTTCCTTCGGGGGCTTTGCCCTTGAACCCCCATCGAGGAATGCTGCCCCCGAACTTCCGCTGGGGGCTTGCTTGCCCCCAGACCCCCCAGCTGGGGGGATAGCCCCCCAAGGCCCCACAGAGGGGGTTACCCCCCCTTTGCACTCCCCCGCGTGGAAGAGTGTACATACTTCTGGGGTGTCATGGGGTATAAACACGGCTGAAAGCAAGGACCTCTGAATTAGGAAGATAATCAAGCTCCATAACCAACAAGGATTACCTTAGATATCATTGTTTTTTTAGGTTTACATGGGTTGCGCCCTTCTGCCCCATTGGGCTTCGCCATGTCTTGCTCAACACTATGAGTTTCTCTGTCTTCTCGCTCCATGCAAAGATTTATTTAAAATTATATTTTATTTAACAAAAAACAAAGGCATTAAAAAATATTCAAATCTCAAAATTTTTATTGTTTGAAAAAATCAAAATTCAAATAAATATATACTTACTTTGATGGAACTTCTAAGGACAATTCCAACAAAACAACTTCGTGCAACATCTACACTTGTGGTGTTGGCATTACAGTTTACCAACTTTGATGGCATTCCCCACCTTAACTAGTGCAACTATCATGGCCTTCACCTATTCCACTCCATCCTTTAGTTTTATAATCATATAAACTTATATTAATCATTCTTTTTTACATTCTCCTTGAAATAAGTGTCATTATAGGAAAGACATGGAAATTATAAAAGAGTCTTTTTCTGGAGCCTAGTCAAAATTAAGGAAAATTTTAATGATCGATACTTATTTAAAAGTATAGAAACCTTTGTCAATTTTTCTAATTCTTAAAATACTAATTACAAGATGTTGGGTGATATTTTTTTTAATAGAAGATTCATAAAATTTGTATTGGAGTAAAAAATTGTGAAACCATTTCATCCAAAGTGTATAGATCAAAGTGTATTATTATTCTCTATATTTAGTATTTGAAATTTAATTGAATAAATTTCATATATTATAATAGTTGGATAATATAAATTAATAAAATCTTTGGAAAAATTAAATATTAATAAAATATAATAATTGTGCTTTTAGTAAACAATTATATTATAACTCTGTCTTGTAATATTTGTATAATAAAAATTAAAAAAGAACATTATTATAACATCAAAATCATATTATTAGTGAATAATTATATTATAATTTGTTATTATTGTAATATATGAAAAAGACATAAATATTCAAATCACAATCATTTCACTCATCATGTTTAAGTATTTTTGTTTCTAAACACGTTCAATCAACATATTGTATCATGTTGGACAACAAACAATTCACTTTGAAGAACAACTAAACATTATATGACATTAATGGTTATGCATTTTTGCAATCACAATCCAAATTAAACGCTTTCATAAAAGTAAAGTTAAACATTATATGACAACTGTAAATTTAAATGAGTGATGCATATCAAATTTCACTTAAAAACATAGAAATCGTTAACAATGTTCGTCATTAGCATATTCATAATACATTTTATAAATCAAACAATAACAACAACCACAACATTATATGAAAAACATAATATACATGAGCGATATTCATATGAATATACATGTCAAACATACATCTAATTTTTTTTTGCAATAAACATATCATATATAAATCTCAAGTCAAATATAAAACAATCAATATAAATGTCATTAAGTACCACTACTAGCTAGGTCCACTACCAGATCCAGGTGCATCAATGTCTCTGCTACCAGAGGTAGAGCCTCTATCAAGAACAACTATCTTAGAAATAAATGTTGACAAAAGTGGACTATCAAATGTCTCTTTGTTAATATCATGAAGATGTGCAACAATACCAGATGTGAACATAGTGTCCAAAGAATCAAAATATTGTGACACGTGGAGGAAGAGGAGGAGGAGGGGGAAGATTAGTAGAATATGGTGACACATGTGGATGAGAAGCAACAACATAAGGAGGAGGAGGAGGAAGATGAAGATTCAGACACATGTGGAGGGGAAGCAGAAGGAGGAGGAGGATCAGACGTGGATGTAGGTTCATAAACATGTGGAGGGGATGTAAGAGGATTGATAGATGGTATGAATAACTCAGGTGGAGGAGAATCAAAAGGAGGAGGAGGATCATGTGATGGTTTAGAGGAAGTGGATAAATCTGCTGATGAGCTAGATGTAGTGGGATCATGAGTAACACTCCTCAACGTCTCGATGAGGTTGAAAATAACAACAATATGACGCATCAATATCATCATGTAACGAGGAAAATACCTCCATATAGTAGAAAGATCTTGTACCCGTAATATGTCTTTAACGAGTATGGGTACCACTCCATTACTAGTCATGACACAACATAGTTGATCCATCACCATTACCCGAACTCTGATATCCGGCCTGCATGGCATGTGGGGTCACTATACTACTAGAGGATGGTCCTCTACCTCCTCCATCACCTCATCCTCATGTTGGAGAGGCTCATCCCCACCATATGTGCTAATATATGAAAAAAATAGATAATTATAATAAGATAATTGAAACAAAATGTTACTATAAATTACAAGTGCATTAAATAAGACATAAAAATATACAAATAAATTTATCGAAACATAATGATAATATTACCTATCTCATCTGGTGTCTCCTCTACTGTAAATCATATGTTTGGACATCCTCTCCAATCCATCCCCGCGTATGGGTACTCTACAATATTGAGGACAAGATTGTCCTTGCTAGCCAATAAATCACATACCTCCCTACTAACTAGAGAAATGAGAAACTCGTATTGGCCCCTCTTGGGCGTCAACTGCCCCCCCATGGCATACGTGCATCAAATATAGGCCTAGTAGGAAAGCGTGCTACTATTGGCTAAATGGCATGAATCCTCTCAAAAAATAGTGTATATAACTCTAACACGAATGGAAAGAATCTCGTCCTAGACGAAACAACAAAACAATGCTCTAATACACGACAAAAATTTCTCAAAAGAACATTCACCCACCTAATCAATCGAGGCATCTGTAATAAACTACCTTTATAATACACCATAAAAGAACTAATGCATCGTCCATCATAGCTATACCATGACAGTGCCGAGAGCATCAGACACAGACACCTAATGTTCTCTCTCTCAAATGAAGTTATCCTCAACTGACCTCCACAAACCTGAAACTATGAAGTCAAAGGAACATGTGGACCAACATATATTTGCACATATGTCGGATGGGTCTCTCCTACAACACTAGGTAGTAGCGCGAGGAAATGGGGCATATACTCCTTCCTCCTAGACAACCCAATGATGAAATAAACATCTTTCTCCGTGGGATGATACCACAAATCAGTTCCAACCCTGAACCCTTGTTTCCCATGATCCCAACGATGGATAAATTGTTGTAACAACAAAGAGTCCCCCCTAAGGGATGTACCCTCTTGATAAAACTTCAAGAGACCAACATCCATCAAAAGGTTCTATGTTGGCTGTGAAATAGGGAGAGGGAATAGCTCCCTCTCCCTCTCCTTGGCCTCTCACTCACACACAAATGTGTGTATCTTTATCTACTATTGATGATGCTTCTCCTCCTCTCATCGTCGTCATCTCTGATTCACATCAAATATTGTTAAGCACACACACACACACACACACACACACACACATAGATAAAATAAATTGAAATTATAAAACAAATACATATAGAAATGACGTGTATTTGAAAAAAATCTCAAAGTATTTTTTTTTTTTACAAACAAATTTTAAAAAACAACTAGTGCGCCGAAAATAGAACATACACATCGACGGCGGTGCACTCTATAAAAAAAAAAAACGTCATCGTGCAATGTTGTTACTAATATGCATCAGTGCCACGTTTCTTGTCGCACCATTAAGTAGTTGTGCGGTGCGTCCCATAGGATGCTTTGCACCGGCTTAATGCTTTTAACATCATCACTTCAATGCTTTTAACTGTACCGGTTCATTTCATTAACAAAGACACACTCCAATGCTAAAATATATGGCGCAAAAATCCACAATGCCCTTTGTTAAACTGAAAGCATTGGTGCACTAGTTTTACTAGAGCACCGACATGATGTCTAGTAGTGTGTTGTATTACTAACACACCACTAACGGGGCCTTACAAAAGACAAACTGAGATGTTTATTTTTCAAAACATGTTGCATTGCATACATTTAACCTTTACGCACCGGTACACCACGATTATTGTTGCACCACTACGGATTGTAGCGGTGCGTCTAAAGTTGCACCGCTCTAATTGGTTATTAAAAATTCATCCTGGTGGCGTTGTCTTTACAACTCTAGTGCATTTATTGTATTGATGGGCACCGCTAGGTTAAATTGCATTATCGTAGCTGAAGCAGTGTGATGTGTTACTATCAATGCACCAGTGCCCCTGTGATAGTGGAGCACCGACGTTTTGTTCCATGGTGCATTATAAAGGATAGAGCATCGAGAACGAGGTGTCCAATGGGACGTCCTACTATGCCAAGTCGGGCAATATATGTCTTGTGCATTTCTGTAAACAGTACCAGTGATCCAAATTATTTTAAGAACAACATGAAGGTAGAAATATAACAGAGCTATTGCAAGGAATAGAGTAATAGACTAAAACTCATATTCTATAAATGATTGTCTGGAATACAAAAGACTCTAAAATGCAAAGCACATAAGCTAGATAGAATGGTGGTAGCTTATCTCTAAAGAGAGATTTGTCGGATATGCTCATTCACAAGAAGTTGATTACAATGAGGCTCCAAAGGCAATTTTTTTTTTTTTTTTTTAACTGAAACGGTTGAAGGATTTATTAACTGGAAGAAAAGTGGGTCTTTGCCGAGGCGACCCTTATTACAAGGAAGATTTCTAGCTGCAGCTGCTTTTGAAGGGCAGCATTTTCAGTGAATATGATAAAAACTTTCGTTGTTTACAATTAGAAGTCCTTTCACTAGGGAGCTACCTTTGTTCGCCATCATATCAGCTTCGTTGTTCAATTTTCTTAAGATATGATAAAACTTGCACGAGTTGAAGTCTAGTAAGACTCTCTTCAGTCTTTCAAGGATTATGTTTAGGCTGGCATTGCTGAACTGAGTCTTCATGTTTAGATTTTTTATTATTACCTCTGAGTCTCCGAAAACTTGTAAATCTTTGACTCCTTTTTCTCTGGCTAGAAGGAAAGCTTTGGTAAGCCCTAACATTATAGCTTGATTGTTAGATTTCTGTCCTAATCCCCAGCAGAAGCAATCTTTTGTAGACCCATCCAGAGAGAATAAGACCCCCCCGGCTCCGGCTGCACCTGGGTTTCCTTTAGATGCCCCGTCAAAGAAAATTGTGGTTAGGTTTTTAGACCTCCACCATGGCTGGAATTTGTCTTCATCAACTCTTATTCGCCATTCCAGATTGGCTGTTTTTGGTGGAGGGAATTGCTTGCTCGGTAGAGGGACAAGCTGGCTTAACCACCTCTTTTCCTCCGGTAGTAACAGAGGGTCCTCTTTGGTATACTGCTGTTGGGCCGCTTCCAGAAGGAATGTCTTAGCTTTTGCCGCTACTTGCAACGGAGAGTGCCGCTCCTCTTTGAATATCATCTGGTTGCGGGTCAACCAAAGCTGCCAGCATACATACTTGGGCATCACTGTCCATATTTTGATCCAGAAAGATTTAGACGGTATGCGTTGGGGGTAGATTAGATTCCAAGAAGCGAAAAGTTCTGCAACCGAGTTTTGAGGTGGAATAGTAATCTGGAAGTCTTGAAGAAAGAGCCCCCATACCTCTTTGGCAAAGGTGCAGTCCATGAACAGGTGCTGAGATGTTTCGAAGTTATTGTTGCAAAGCGCGCATCTGTGAGGCCCCACTATGTTCCTTTTCTCCATGTTGTCTCCCGTAAGAATTTTGTTGTGCATTAGGGTCCAGAAAAAGAAGTTCACTTTTGGGATGGAAAGATGGTCCCAGACTCTTTTCCAAAAAGCCGGCGTATGGCTATTATTTCTTGAGGCCTGCAAAGCTCTGTATCCTGCTGCTGATGTGTAAACTCCTGTCTTACCCCATCCCCATTTGTCTTTAATGGTTCTATTGACTGGGGCAGCATCCTCCAGCAGATCGACGAGGATGGATTGTTGCTGTGATAAATGAGGAGGAACTCCGTGGAAGTCCCATCCTGCCCAATCCCCTCGGTGATCCCATTTCGAGAGGTCATATAGACTGTTTACTCCTGCTCTCTCCAACCAATTTCTGAGGTCTGCAATTTCATCATTTTCTGCCAGAGGTTCTCTCCCCATGATGCTTTCCATCCAGATTGACGTTCGTTTGCCATTGCCAGGGATTCTGTACACCAAACTTTTGAAAAACTTACTGCTTTTGCAGCACAACTTCCACATTTGCGTACAGTTTGTAGAGCTGTCAACCTGGAGGTTGCTGAGTGAACTGTTACTCCATATTTTGCTCTCAGGATGTAACTCACCGGGTGCATGGGATCATCGATCAACGTCCAAAGGATCTTACCTCCAAGCGCTAAATTTGCAAGAGACGGATCCCGAATTTGTAAGCCTCCCTCTGCTGTGGGTCTTCTGACAGTCTCCCAATTCACCAGGTGCAGTTTATTGTCATTGCCCTTTCCCCCCTGCCATAGGAAGTCTCGTATGAGCTTAGAGATCTGCTCGTTCACCGATCTGGGCACTAAGAGAAACGCGGCCTGGTAAAGAGGAATCGCGGACAACACAGACTTGATAAGCGTGACTTTACCGCCCCTTGTTAACCAAAAGCCTCCCCACGCTGCTATTTTGCTTTTGATTTTGGAAATGAGGACCGTCCAAACCGATCTTTTGTTGCCACCTGAGATAACCGGAAGACCGAGGTACTGAATTCTTTCCCAATTTTCATGACCTTTAAACCCGAGGATGGCAGAGATGCCTACGAGCTCCTGGTGACTTAGATTCCAGCTGTATATTTCGCTTTTGCTGTCATTGATTGCAGCCCCCGATGATCTGCAATATGTTTTGAGAACCAAATCGATGGCTCTAGATATTCTAATGGAGGCTCCTCCGAGTAAGAGTGAGTCATCAGAAAATAACACGTGGTTTAAGGGTTCTGCCCCAATGGAGGATTTAAGACCCGGGATGTTTCCATCTATCCTTTCAGCAATGAATTTTCTACTGAGGGTGTCCGCCATGATTATATATAGGAAGAGAGACAGAGGGCATCCCTGCCTGATGCCCCTCTGAGTTTGAAAGAAGCTAGTGGGGCGACCATTGACTAAGGGAGCGACCCATGGTTTATCTATCCATGCCTTGATCATCTGAACAAACTGGGACGGAAAGCCAAATGAGAGAAGAACTCTATATAAGAACGACCGGTTGACTCTATCGAATGCGTTTTCCATATCCAGCTTAATCAGCATTCCTTTCTCTTTCCGGTGTATGCTGGAGTGTACAGTCTCCTGAACTTGTATTACATTATCCTGTATATGCCTGCCTTCCACAAATCCTCCTTGATAACTGGTAATCATTCTTTTTAGCAGAGGTTTAATCCTGTTTGCAAGTAGCTTTGCCATGATTTTGTAGGATGCATTGCACAAAGATATTGGCCTGTATCTTGCAAAAGATTCAGGGTTGGTGTCTTTGGGAATTAATGCCAGATATGTTGAGTTGGTTCCTCCACCCACCTTCGATTTTTTCATGCTCCCCCTGATCATTTTAAGGAGATCATCTTTGATGATATGCCAGCAGGATTTGTAAAAATGGATTGAAAAACCATCAGGCCCAGGAGCCTTGTCTGCCTCCATGGACCAGATTACGTTGGTGATTTCTTCCTCGGTAGGTGGCTGGCAGAGTGAATCATTATCTTCTGAACTAATGAGGTGCGGGATATTGGAGAGAAGGTCTGCAATGTCCTCTTCGCTACTTAGAATGTCTTCTCTATATAAGTTCTTGTAATGGGATTCTGTAGTGGATTTGATTTGATTGAACCCTTTGCAAACTTGACCATCCCCTGTTTTTATTTCTGCTATGTGGTTCCTGGAAAACCTCGCTCTATATTTCCGGTGGAAATAAGAGGTGTTCCTATCCCCAGCCTTCAGCCAGAGACTTCTAGATTTAAGTCTCCAATACTCTTCCTGCCTTCGGAAGGATTGAAATGTAGATCGCTGCTCTTTTACTTCTTTTTCCAGCAGCTCTGTTGTGATATCTTTGTGTTCCATATCTGTTTGCAAAGCTTGCAATGACTGCACTGCTTCTCTTCTTTGTTCGGTAGGGGAGGGGATTGGTTTCTTTATCCATTCCTTCAACGCTTGTTTTGTGGCTTTTAGCTTTTGTTCCCAGACATAACTTGGCGATCCCGAGAAGGACTTGGTCCATGCTGATTTTACTGTCTCTAAAAATTCACCTCTGTCAATCCACAAAGGGCTGAAGCGAAACGGAATGGGACCCAGGTCTTCTTCTTCTTCCAGGAGAAGCTGTATTGGCTTATGGTATGAGGTAAGTTTGGGCAGAATTTTGGTGGTGATAATCTTTTTATTCATCATTATGGAGCTTTGCACAAGGAAACGGTCTAAACAGGCAGATATATGGTCCGCACCTACCCTGTTGTTGGACCAAGTGTAAATGCCTTGGATTGGATTGAAATCTAAGAGGTCCCAAGACTGCATGATTTCCTCTACTTTTGCTAGCATGGGGTCTGTGTTATTGGAGCCTCCCCTCTTCTCTTTTGCTTTTGTAACAATATTAAGATCCCCTGCTATGATGATGTTGCTGGGAGAGTTCTTGTCTAAATAATTCGAAAGAGAGTTCCAACATTCTCGTTTTTCAACATAAGAAACTGGTACATATAGATTGAAAAGAGAGATGATTAACTTACTTGAGTTGTGCTTCAGCTTCGTGAAAATCCAGTGTTGAGTTTCGAAGTGCTTATTCAGATGGAAGATGTCATCGGGCCAGAGAGTTGCCAATCCTCCGGAGGTCCCCCTTGAACTGACTGCTTTGCCATCTCTTTTGTTCCACTTTGATCTGCTGATTTCCAGAAGGGCTTCCCCTTCTATTTTGGTCTCCTGGAGCATTAGAATATCTGAGGGATCTGCTTTCAATAGGTCCTTGACTGCTTCTATTTTAGAGGGATTCCCCAGACCTCTACAATTCCAGGAGGCGAGTTTCATTACTTACTCGATGGGGGGGGGGTTGGGACCTCCCTTGGAAGGTCTTGGTCTGGTATTTCGGCCAATAGACATTTCTATAGTGGGCTAACTGCCTTGTGTCTTGAACCTTTCTGCCTCCTCCTCACTCTTCTCTTTGCGGGACTTCCTTCCCGCTTTCTTCAAGGGACGCTCAAAGGTTTCATCCTCTGAATATCCTGAGCTTTCCTCTGTTTTTTTCTTTGCGATTTTTGCATATGAAGGGTTTGAAGGGCTGCCTTGATTGTCCCCAATCTGTATCTCTTTCCCTCCCACTTTGAATGAGGGTGGGGTTTCTGCCTGTTTGCCATTCTCTTCTGTTTGTTTTGCATTCCTGTCCTGGTCATTTGCTATTCCCTTTTGCGCTACATCCTTTTCTTTTTCGTTACTGTCACTGCTGTGAGATACGGTCATATGGCCTTTTCCTTTACCTTTTTTTGTATTTGTGTTTTTCTGGACCAGGGTCCATGATTCCCCATTATGTTTTTCTGCCTGTTCCTCTGCTTTCTTCTTGCAATGCTTTGCAAAGTGTCCATGTCCATGATAGTGTCTGCACTTAAAAGGTAGTTGCTCATAATCCAACTCCTGTACGTACGTCCACCCAGCTACGGTTAGATTGATTGCTTCCGGGAGCCCCTCTTCTAAGTCAACTTCTACGCAGATTCGAGCACATGAATACTGATCCTTCCTTGCAGCGTGATCTATGTATTTTCCCAGCGTGTTGCCAATGATCTGGAGGGATTTTTGGTTCCAATAGTGGAGTGGGAGGTGTGGGAGCCTGACCCATACCGGGACTGCAGAGGGAACATCTTGAGTGGGATTGAAGTCGGGTGTCCATTTATTTAAGTAAAGGCCCTGCGGTCCCATAAAGTAAGGCCCATTTCTAAAGATCAATCCCCTATCTTCAGTGTTCTCGAAGACGAAAATGAAGAAGACCTTTCCTACAAAGTAGCTTTTGACTCCCTCTTTGATCAAGGGTTTCCAGTTCCTTTGCGTCCATTCTTCCACAGATTTAGGCGAAGGCCAGAGGCCCATAAACTGGCCTATGAGACCTCTCTCGGCCAGGTTCAGTGCTGCTTTACAAGTTTCTTCTTCTGGCAGAGCCACCGTGGGGATGGATTCCATTTTCCTTACGAACTTTTGCTGAGACGCTGAGGGCGGCCGCTTTGGTCCTGATGCTACCATTTTTTTGAATGCCTGAACCTCTGGGGGCGGATCGAGGTCCCCTGGAGCTTCCATTGAGCCGTGGGAACGCTGCAAAACAATCAAACTGGCTTGGCAGCCTCAGGGGCGCGTAGAGGCGACCAACAGACCTAGCTCGGGGGCGCGCGCGCAGTTTTTTTGGCAAAGGCAATTTTAACATAAAGCATAAATGAGAAATATTTAAACATCCAAAACCCTAACCTTGAAAGATGAAACACGAAAAGGTTTGTGGGCTCTGATGGGGGTAGTTGATACATCAACTTTGCGAGGGTGCAATTGTTGCATACGATCTCTGTTTGGGGCGATCGATATCTTTTCAGAAAGGTATAGATGAGGAGTACACATTCTGAATCGCGCAATACATCCCAAGAGGACTTTTTTGGGTGTTGCCGAGTCAAAAAATTGTCGTTTAGGGCTTCAAAATGACCCCAAAAGTTTGGAACCCGAAAAATGGTAGAAAAAATGCTGAGATGGAAACTGTAATTTGAGCCAGTGGAATAGGTGGGTGGACACCAATGTCCACCTGGGTCAATCCTCCCCCCTTAGAAAGAAATGGTCTCCATTGTGTCAATTTCCTCCATCAGATGGGGAAACTTCTATTGAATTTGACTCTTGGTGAGCCACTTGTCGTGATGAAGAAGCTACCTTGCTTTGACGACCCGATATAATTGGATGTTCTACTGGTGGGTCCCTTTCATCTTGGTGTCCATGATTGGATCAATTTTCGCATGTTCAATGTAGTTAGGATTGAGTTCTATAGTGGCCAAGGGATCGATTGTGTCTGAGGTGTCCAGGAGAGGTGGAAAATATGGTCGAAGTAGTTCAACATTAAATATCTGGTGCAAGCCAAGGAAAGAAGGAATACAATTCAAAATCCCTCTCACCCACAACCTTGGTGATGGTGTAAGGCCCATATCAACGTGGGAGTAGCTTCTGATGGAGTCTTATGAGGCACTCTTTATACAAATGCAACCATACTTTATCTCCCACCTGAAACTTGTGTGGTACTCGATGCTGATTGTGGCACTGCTTGTACTTAGCATTGGATTTCTGCAAAATATCATGAACTTGTTGTTGGATGTGTTGGATTCATTCAAAACATTTGGCTACCCCATCAGCCTTGGTCTGAGCATGGGAGGAGTCTTCTTGTGCAACAGTAATGGACAAAGCTACGTCAATGGGGGCCAATGAATGGAACCCCAAGCACAATAGAACAAGTTTGTGACCAATAGGGCTGTGGATGGCTCTGTTGTAGCTATGTTGAACATAAGGAAGGCTTTCATCCCATGTGTGTGGATGTTTGGAATTGTATATCCTCAAGATATGGAAAATCATCATGTTGACTACCTTTGTTTGTCCATCAATATGTGGGTGGAAGGAAGTCGATTTGGTCAACTTAGTGTCCATCATCTACCATAGGCTGGACCAAAAAGTGCTTAGGAACTTACTATCTTGATCTAAGACAATGGTTCATGGGAGCCCAAAATGAACCCAAACATGTTCAAAGAAGAGCATGGTGGTGGTCTCGGCTGTGATTTTCTTCTTGCAGGGTGCCAAAATTTCCATCTTAGAGAATCCATCAATGACCACGAAGACACAATCATTCCCATGCTTTGTTGAAGGCAAAACGTACATGTAATCCATGGAGATGTTCTCCCAAGGCCTACCTAGAGTAGGAAGAGGGGTGTAGAGCCCCTATTTCTTAATGGTAGGTTTGGAAATGACACAAGAAGTACAGGATCTGATGTACTTGCATATATCTTGTTGAATCTTTGGCTAATAAAAATGCTTTTGCAGTATTGCCATTACTTTGTCTACACCAGAATGTCCCACTTCCTGACTTTAATGAGCTTTCTAGATCAAATTTTTACGCTTTCTTGAAGAAACACAAAGATGGATTAGATGGCATAGCAATCCATCCTAGAGATGAAAGTTTTGAACTGTTTTGCTTGCGCTCAATGTATGATATGCAATAAAAAATTCAAAGTCATTTTTGTATAATTGTGGCCACCTGAATATCTCATGCCTCACAATATTTAAGACCGTGGTTAGTGCCACAATCGAGGGTCTACTAAGGAAATTTGTGACATAGTTGGTGCTACCCTTCTTCTACTTGATGTTCAAGTAGAATTGTTGCATGTACGTGGACCACTTCTAATGGTGGTCATTCTACAACTTTCCTTGTGTTTGCATGAATTGCAGAGGCCTGCGATTACTATGGATGATTGTTTCCTTCCCCATAATGTAATGCTTCCATTGTCGACATGCCTACACAATGGAGTACATCTCTTCGTCATAGGCGGGTATCTACGAATAACATTGGATAATGTTTCACTGTGATAGGCTCTCATATGCTCATGTTGAGTGAGGATTGGAATGATAACATAATTCGAAGCATATATCTCAATCTCAAATGATTGTTGTGGGTCTGGTAGAATAAGGACTGGTGTTGAGTAGAGGCATAATTTCAAATCCTCAAATGCTTTATGTTGGGATGAAACTCACACAAACTTGGCCTTCATTCCACCTTGGTAACCTATCTTAGGGCCTAAGCGATATGAGATAACCCCAATAGAAACCTACGGTAGAAGTTGGCAAGGCCCAAGAAGCTGTGGAGCTCGATCATTTTCTTTGGGGTTGACCAATTGTGGATGACTTGGATCTTGGCTGGATCCACATGCACACCCTGCTCATCCATGATGTATCCCAAATATTAGATTCTATGCATGTCGAAAGAACACTTCTCTAAATTGGCATATAACTTGTGCTGTCGAAGGGTGCCTAAGACCAGTTGAATATGCTTCAAATGTTCCTCCCAAGTTTTGTTGAGGATGAGGATGTCATCTAGATATACGACCACAAAAGAGTTTGGGAATGGTCAAAATATGTCATCCATCATCCACACGAATGTGGCTGAGGCATTAGTCAAGCTTAAATGCACGACCAACCACTCAAAGGGACCTTCTTTAGACTTGAAGGCTATCTTTCATACATCTATTTTCTTAATCAACACCTAGTGGTAGCCTAACTTTAGGTTAATCTTACTGAAAATCTTGGCTCCCTTGAGTTGATTAAGAAGATCATCAATTCGGGGGATTGGGTACTAGTTCTTGACTCTGATCTTGCTCAAGGCTCTGTAATCAATACAAACTCACCATGTCTCATCCTTCTTTTGTACCAGACCAATTGGGCTCCCACAAGGTGAGGATCTTGGTCTAATGTGGCCCTTTAGAATTAGCTCTTAGATCTGGAATTTTATTTCTTAATTCTCCATAACAAAATTCATGTACACATGGTTTTTAGGTAGAGGAGCACCATGTGTCAAATCAATTGAGTGCTTTACCTAACATTGCACAAGGACCCTAGTAGGCAAGGAAAATATGTCTTTGTGCTCTTCTGCTATCTTTTCCACCTGCTATGTTGTGCAGAGAGACCTCGTGCAGAGATTTTGGCGGTTGCAGTGACCTTCCATTCACCTTCAGACCAAAACATAAAGAGGACAAATCTCCCTATTTGAGAGACCACCTTTCTACATTGCTTTGCGGAGATCAAAGAGACCACAGTAGTTGGGACTGCCTCTGGTACTGTGTAGAGTTAATCTCTCAAAATAATAATGACACTATGGGGCCTAGATTCATAAACAACATGACACTTCCACATATATGGTTGTCCTAACAAAACATCACAAACTTTAAGGGGGAAACATCACACAATACCTCATCTTTGAAGGGTTTGATGTCATAGTGCAGGTGGCATTACTGATTGACGTAGATGTCTTGTCCCTAACTGATCCAACCAGTAGTGTATGGCTGAGGATGTGGCATCGTTTTCAGGTACAACCTCTTGATGATCTCTGCTGAGATTACGTTCTTCTGGCTACCACTTCCAACAATGAAATGGAGTGGGGTCCCCTTCACCCACATCTGTGAGTGGAAGAGGCACTCCCCTTCTTCGGGCTCCTCT
Source organism: Picea mariana (assembly GCA_032191745.1). Classification (NCBI taxonomy): domain Eukaryota; kingdom Viridiplantae; phylum Streptophyta; class Pinopsida; order Pinales; family Pinaceae; genus Picea; species Picea mariana. Next base: position 17,413 of record JASDQU010188020.1, read on the forward strand.
AGTTCATCTAGCTAGACTTATGTGGTAGCGATGGTGACATTGGGTTCTACGTCAATGATCCATTTTCCCTTTTTTAGTTTTGAATCAGAGTCCAGGTCAGCATCCAACCTTGAGGCTTTCGTCTCAACCAACAATGACTATTTGGAGTGACATTCATCAATATTGTGCCAAGGGATTTTGTGGAACTTGCACCACTTTCTAGTGTCCTTCTTTGACTTCCCATTATGCTTATTTGTTGGTGGCTTCGACTGGTTGTCTTGGGACTGGCCATCCTTGCTCTGTCCTTTTCCTTAGGAGTTAGGGCCACCCTTACCGGGCTTCTATTGCGATGGGTTTGCAAAACTGAAATCTCGCTTATTATTTTTCTTGAAGTTCTACTCGATCTTGATAGCATATCAGTAAGTGGATTCCAGTGAGTAGATGTCCATGAACTACATATCTATTTGGATGTACCATTGTAGGCCACTACAATACTCAAAAACTAGGTGCCACTGAAAGTCTTTACTACCAAGCTTTGTGTCCAAAGTATGGAATATGTTGGTGTGCTTCAAGACCGTTTGGTCTCTCTCCCGACACAGAGTTGTCCATCTCATGTATAGGTCATCATAGTTTTCAAAAGGGTAATATTGCTCCTTGAGGGCATCAACAAAAGTCTCCCAAGTGGGTCTTGGCCCAAAATTTGCAGAGTCATCCTTGGCATGTTACTCATAGTAAGTCTCCCACCAATCTCTGACATGGGGAAGAGCTTTAAGGAGCGCGAAGGTGATTTTTTCACTGTTGGAAAATTTTTGGACAAAGAAATAACCCTCTCGAAAAATTAAGCGTTTTTCTAAAGTGTCGACATCTATTTTCCCTTCAAATAAAGGAATACCAAAGTTAACTTGTACCTTAAAGGGCATCACATCTATGAAGTGATTGATGGTTGAAGGTGCCTCCATTGTTGTTTGCAATTGTCGAAGGATTCAGACGAAATTATCCATCATCTCATTCGTCTGTCATGTGAGGGCTTCCGCGAGCAACATTTTGATAGGATCTCTTGCACCGTCATCCCTCTTTTCTTTTGCCATGGTAGGTTTCTTGGGCAGATGAGAGCGATTGTCCTCAAGAGAAACAAGCTCGAGAACCAACTCTCTATACCCGGACCTTGTTGGGACATGCAACAAGATCGATAAGGAGTAGATTGCTCTAATACCACTGATCCATATTATTTTGAGAACGACATGAAGGAATAAATATCACAGAGATATAACAAGGAAATACACAAATATATTGCAAGGAATACATTAATACAATAAAACTCAGATTCTATTAATGATTGTCTGGAATACAAAAGATTGTAAAATGCAAAGCACACAAGCTAGCTAGAATGGTGGTACTTATCTATGAAGAGAGATGTGTCGGCTATGCTCATTCACAAGAAGCTAATTACAATGAGGCTCCAAAGATATTTTTAACATAAAGCATAAATGAGAAAACCCTAAACATCCAAAACCCTAACCCTGGAAGATGAAATGCCAAAATTTTTGTGGGCCTCGATGGGGGTAGTTGATATGTCACCTTCACGAGGGTGAAACTGTTGCATACGATCTCCGTTTGGGATCCTTGATATGTCATCGAAAAGGTCTAGCTGAGGATTACACATTTTGAACGGCCCAATACATACCAACAAGGATATAATGGGCACTGCCAAGTCAAAAAAATGTCGTTTAGGGCCTCAGGACGACCCCAGAAGTTTGGGACCCAAAAAACTGTAAAAAAATTCCTAGATGGAAAATGTAATTTGAGCCAATGGAATAGGTGGGTGGCCAATGATGTGCACTTGGATCAATAGGTTCATTTGGTTAAAATTGTTTCACCCCTATGTTAAACTTTATAAATCGTTAAGTTAGTGGTGGCGTTCAATAAGAGAAATGTACCGGTGTGGGTCAAAGCCAATTGTATGATAGTTGCAGGGCGCTCTGAAGCACACACCACTTTGTTTTTATAATTTATTATGGTGCTCTTGCTTGAATGACACTGATGCATACTTATATATGAGATGCACCAATGGCGATTCTCATTGTGAATTTAAGACAGTACACATGACTTCCGGGTGAGTCGAAGCGTCAAGGTGCACCAAGCGAAATTGTTTTTTTTTTTTGAAAAAAATGACAAATTTCAAGCTAAATTCAAATTTTGATTGGATGAAAATGGAAATAGGAAGATAATAATCAATTTACCTAGACTCTTATATCCAAAGGAGGTATGGTTTCATCGTTGAGAGGAAATTAAGATTCATGGTAATTTTCAAAATTTGGAAATTTGTGGAATCTACCAATGGAGCTATCTAAGTCGATGTAGAGCACTAGAAACTGTGCATCTTAGGAAGGACGATGAGCACCAAAGATTTCTTGAGAGTTTGGAAGCACATTATGCACTGTAACAATGAAAATTGGTTTAGTATTTTTTTTTACTCTACAACGGTGCGTCCGATGACAATGAGGCAGACCAATGTGTAATGTTCAACAACACCAATGCGATTGATTTAGTGCATGCATTTTTTATTAAAAATTATGGCAGTGCTTTGAACATTGACACACATGTTCTTTATTTTTCATGTACGCACCAATGTAGTTGGTTAAAATGGTTGCACCGCTACGTTAAATTTTATAAAGTTTTAAGTTAGTGATGTGGTTAATTAAGTGAAATGTCCCAGTGCGGGTCGAATCCAATTATGCGGCAGTTGCGGGGCATTTCAAATGATGCACCACTTTGTTTTTATAATTTATCGTGTTTATCTTTCTTGAATGACACCGATGCGTAAATATATATATATAAGATGAACCAATGGTAGTGCTCATCATGAATTTAACACAATACACACTGCTTCGGTGTGAGTCCTAGCGTTCAGGCGCACTATACAAAATTGGAAAAAAAAAGGAAAAAAATACCAAATTTCAAGCTATATTCAAATTTGAATTGAATGAAAATGCAAATAGAAAGGTAATAAACAATTTACCTAGCCTCTTATGTCTCGAGGAGGCATGGTTTCACCATTGA
>JASDQU010188021.1:6959-20451 GCA_032191745.1 Picea mariana
CCCATTTTCTGATATAAATATGATAAGAGCATCAAACTAGAATCTACAAAACAAACCATTATCTTTTTAATCCCTCTTCTTACATAATTTGGCCATTAAGTGGCAATGATCAAACCAACAACTCACATTAAGTGCTAGGACACAACATAGTTGTATAATTGACTTGGCTTTAGCGTGAAATTTTGTGAAATGCACTAAATTGGTTATGTATGGTTCAAAAATAAAAGTTACATTATAAGAAGAGTTGGGTTCAACATTCTCTAATATTGTTGGGGAAGTGTGTCTCGTAGAAACTTCAAATCTTAAATGTTAATAATATAAGAATGAACATAAAAATTAATTTGGGTGAGGAAGGAGAATCACTTCACAATAGAGAACACTAAGTAGAAAACATTCAAAGCGAAAACAAGGAAATAAAGTTTTTACAAAGAACATAAAGAAGTTGAAGAAATATGCTTAGGGTTCAATGAATAATGTATACCAAATGACTCAACTCCCTCACACAATTTGTATTTCACTTACTAAGAATTTGGACATAGGAAAAGTTTGACCCAACATGGAGTTATCATACATGCCAACCATGTTAACTTATATTCATGTCAATTAGGATCTTTTTCTAAAAAAAAAAATGATGCATAAAAAGATACCAGTAAATACAAAGCAATTGATATTTTAATTTTTAGTTTGACGTACATACAATAAGCAATGAGAAAAAATTATGTACCTTTGAAAATTTTGTTCGAAATATTTAAATGATAGATTTTTTATTTAAAATTTTATAAAAATGCAAGATTCCAAATAAAAAACTTGTTACTTCAATGTTTTTGACAAATTTTTGAATCATACATAATGTTTACCTTCTCCAATGATATTTCCAAATTTAGTTAAATACACATTTTTACTTTATTCAAAAAATTCACCTTGAATCCTATATGTAGATAGAATAATTACAAGAAAGAATCCCATAGGCAATAAACTTAGGACTATGGATAATGAACTTTATTGATAAGTTGAAATGAAAAACTTGTAGATACTACCATCTTCAAATACAATACTTAGTCCATAAATTCACCCTTAATCATATACGTAGATAGAATAATTAGAATAAAGAATCACATAGGCAATCAACTTAGGACTATGGATAAGGAATTTTATTGACAAGTTTACATGACAAACTTGTAGATACTACCATCTTTAAATGCAAAACTTAGTCAATGTGCTTATAGGATGCACTATTGTCGACACTAAAAGGTTTTAAAAGTAACAATTATGATGTTAGGTGCCAAGCATGTTAGAAGAAGAAGAATCCCATAAAAACACATTAACAATTTTTATGAGAAATATAGATTTATTCATATAATAAACTTTAATGGTAAGTTCAGATGGAAAACTTGTAGATACTACCATTTCTAAATACAAAACTTGGCCAATGTGCTTGTAAGATTCATTATTATCCATACTAGAAGGTTACAAAAGTATATGTATGATGTTAGGGGCCAAGTTTGATAGAATAGAATAGACGACTTCATCATATTCGTAGTAGTGTAATTTGAGAACCAAATAAATTCAGTTTTTTTTTTCAAAAAACTTATCGTCAAAATTTTTAGATTTTGTACAATTTCCTCATTATGTACTTTATAAGTTTTAGATAGGAATTTGTTTCATGTTTGATTTATGAGTATTGTCTACATTAGTAAATAAATTAGACTTACAATGTTTCTAATTTTTCTCAAAAGCTAGTATGTTTAACTTAATACTTGCAAGCTACATCGCTTCATGGTTGGCCACGATGTTCTATTAAGTTGCATTGTTATCTTAAATCATAACGATATACTTAGAGTTATAATCTTGTTTTGTCTATTTTAACTTGATTATACTATATTTTCTTCCCAATACATTGCCTTACCTATAGGTTGGTTAAATGTTGCTTCACCTTAAAAATGAAAAAATAAATTCTCATAATTTAGAATTAACTTTAAATCATATTTTTTTATACTTAATTTGGAGTCTCCTCAGTAACCATCGGCTAAAGCCCCGGACGGGGGACAGGGGATTGCTTACCAACCTACCCGAGATACAACGCTTAACTCGCTACACACCCGATATTTGTTTTATATTACTCAGATTTAAGCATTTTATTTTTATTTTAAATAATTCTCTTCTCTTACCTCATTCCTAAGTTTGATTTTTTTAGTTTTTATTTTGTAATAAATCTCATTTCTATTCACATTCTTAAATTTGAATTTTTTTTAATTCTTATTTTATTGTTTCTAAATACTTATAATAAATCTCATTTCTATTCGCATTAGAAATTTGGTATTGGAAACACCCTCATGATGAACCACCATTAAACTTTTATTAGTGTATACTACATGTATTTGGTATTGGAAACACCCTCATGATGAACCACCATTAAACTTTTATTAGTGTATACTACATGTAAAGCATATAAAGTTATAATGTTAAAATGTCATGCATGCACTTGAATAACTATTTTAAGTCCATGATAAATCTTAATTTTTTTTTCAATCTAATATAAAACATGCACTAGAATTTGGACAATGGAAAATTTTGAACAAACATGGAGTTATGATACATGCCAACAATCTTAACTTACATTCATGTCAATAAAGATTTTTTTATAAAAAAATTGACACATAAAGATACTAGTAAATGCCAAGCAATTGATACTTTAATCAAATCACAATTTTTTGGTTTGACATGTAAATCAAAAGTATTCACAAAAAAATATTTTGTTGAGGATGGTTTTGACCCTTGGTTTTTGTTTTCTACCCTTGGTATTACATTATCCTATTATTTTGGGAGGATTCACATGATTGTTCACACGTGTGAGGACTTGGGCACATTTTTATACTAGGCGTGCCACCTTTATGCGCACTCTCCTATGACGTGGTCCATCAACCAACAACCATCCATCATCTCATCAGATCGAACCCAACCCCCTTCTACCCCCAGAGTTGGGAACCAGGACCTTACAGGGTTAACCGGGAAGCCTAGATCCAGAGGGCCGAAAAGGGGGGGTTGTTTAAGGGGGAGAATATTCTTCCTTATCAGTCACATCCTGTTGGAATATAGAAATGATAAAAAATGCCAAGCAATTGATATTTTAATCAAATCACAATTTTTTTGTTTGACATTATTTTTGAAAATCATGTTTCGAATATTGAAATGATAAAAAAATATCAAGCAATTGATACTTCAATCAAATCACAATTTTTTGGTTTGACATGTAAACCAGAAGCATTCAAAAAAGTTATCTTTGAAAATCATGTTTGGAATGTTGAAATGATAAAAAAATGGTTTGAAATTTAAAAATGGTAAGATTCTAAATAGAAAATTTGTCACTTTAATATTTTTAACAAACTTTTATATCATACATATGTTTACCTTTTTCAACTATATATCCAAATTTTAATTAAATATACATTTTTATTTTTATTTAAAAAAATCACTTTTAATCTTATATATAAAATAATTAAAAAAAAAATTCTTAAACAATCATCTATGAAACTTTATTAACAAGTTCAAATGACAAACTTATTGATATTACCATCTTCAAATCAAAACTTAGCCAATGTTATTGTAAAACAAGCATATTAATACTGTGAATATGAAACTTTATTAACAAGTTTATATGACAAACTTATTGGTACTACCATATTCAAATCAAAACTTAGCCAATATTATTGTAATGTGCATTATTGTGCACATAAAAAATTGCAAGAGTACCATTCATCTGACAAACTTATTGATACTACCATCTTCAAATCAAAACTTAGCCAATATTTTTTTTAAGATGCATTATTGTGCACACAAAAAGTTGCAAAGTACCAAATATGATGTGAGGTGCCAAGCATGTCACGAAAAATAGAATGCCACCCATATAAAACAAACATTATCAATTTTTATGAGAAATATAGATTTATTCATAATAAATTTTAATAGTAAGTTAAAGTGACAAACTTGTACATACTACCATTCCCAAATACAAAACTTGGTCTATGTGCTTGTAGGATGCACTATTGCCCATACTAAAAGGTTACAAAAGTATATGTATGATGCAATGGCCAAGTGTGTCAAAATATAAGACTTCATCATATTGTACGATGTAATGGCCAAGTCTAAGAATATAAGGCTTCATCATATTTATATTTATAGTAAAGTAATTTGAGAAGTGAATAAATTCAGTTTTCTTTTCAAAAACTTTATTATTAAATAATATATTTAAATTAAGTAGAAATTTTGTTTTATATTTAATTTAAAAATATTATTTAAATTAGATGAATAAATTATGTTTACAAAGTTTTTATATTTTTTTTTCCAAAAATTGTCATTTTAATCATATGATTTTAAATTTTTGATTTTGTTTTATCTATTTAAATTTGATTTTATTATATTTTCTTCATAATTTATTATTATACATGCCAAAGCATAGTATATTGTAATTTTTTGTATTGAATTTGTTTCCACTTTTAAATAATTTGCATTTTTTCACTTTCTGTCATAAAATTTTCTGAAGTCTTCAAAAATTTATCTATTAAAATTGATTATTCTTTAAATTGAAAAAAAATAAATTAATTTCTAAATATAAATTCTTATTTTGTGATTTGTTGTTAATTATGATTAGACAATTTTTATGTGGTTTTACACTTAATTGTCACATTTAAAAAATTCAAAATTAAAAAATTAAATAGTTTGCCACTGTGTCCTTATTAGTTATGACCGTTAATACTTATTTGTGCACATGTCACATCTATTAATGTCGCTTCTATTAATTATTTTAGATATTAAATAAATATAGTAATAAGACTTTCAAATGTTAAAATTAATCAAACTCTTATTACTAAATTTATTTAATATCTAAAATAATTAATAGAAGTGACATGCACACAAATAAGTATTGATGACCACAATTAATAAGGACAAGTGACAAACTGTTTGATTTTTTAATTTTTTAATTTTTAAAATGATTTTTTAAAAGACAATTAAGTGTAAAATCACATAAAAATTGTCTAGTCATAGTTAACAACCAAATACAAAATATGAATTTATATTTAAAAAATTTAAAATTTATTTTTCAATTTAAAGAACAATCAATTTAATAGATAAATTTTTGGAGACTTTAGAAAACGTTATAGAAAAAGTGAAAAAATGCAAATTATTTAAAAGTCAAAGCACATTGACTACAAATTAATCCACTTTTCAAATTATTTTTTATAATGTAAAATTTATGTTGATTATGAATAATAAATTTTTCTCAATAATTATGTTAACTTATACTTATGAGAGAGAAATTAGGTTTATAATATAATTAAATGTGAAAACCAAAAACATTTAACCATACTATACAAGCTTGAATTACTTATATAATCTCATAACTCTGGAGGAAGTAGTGAAAAATATGCTTAGTTGGATGGTGAAAAGTTATATGGTTGTTATAAAGTTTCATGGTTAAGAGTAGAAATAACTCACTAACTCTTTAATTTATTTGCTATATTTAATTACCAAACCACTAAATTCTTAGCTTCTAACATACTAACCTCATACATTTAAGTTAAACATGATCCACTAACTCCAACCCACTAGCATAAACCCCTTAATATGTAACCCATATAACCCAAAATAATCCCAACAACTAATCTACTAACCCCCTCACCATTTACCCACTAACCAACACACTCTCGAACCATTAATCCACTAACTCAAACCTTCTTTCCCTTTAGCTAGTTTGGGCCTAACCCTAGTTGCATCGGGTCATGAGAATCAAGTGAAACGAATTGGCTTCGGGGAAGAAACTTTCTTTTTCTCTTAGAGAATCAACTTCCTTCTATGGAGGAAATATCCTCTTGGATTATTCTATCATTTTATGGAAATATCTCCTTAAAATAATCTAGCCAATTGAAAGGGATAATCCTATTCCAAAAAGAAAACAATGGTTACTTGTTCTGGTAAGCCCTGTAAGTCATCCCTCCAAAGCTAGTATCTCGGCTTGTAAACCTCCATGCTAGTATCACCCATTGCTTAATAGTTGTACTCTCACCTCAAGCAAGTAGCAAGCAAGTGGATTTACCTGTCACATAACCCCTTCTCACCTAACCCAAGGCTGACATTAAATAGACGAATGAAGCTTGTCCCACTAAAGTGAGTTTTCTTTACCTCTTACCTCCTTATACTCTTAGGTGGGATATAATCCTTGACCCCTGACCTCCTTACAATCCAAGTAAGTACTTAATGTGTTCTAGTTCAATTATAATTTGGAGTGTCATGGATAGGACTAATATGCCACATCTTTTATTCATCAATTTATTTATTTTAAGAACGTTTTGAAAACTTCAATTTACATTGTGACATTGTCAATAGTTATAACACCTAAATTTGTTCAATTCTTCTTCAACTTTTAAACACATGAAGTAGCTACTCTTTTTTTCATTTTTTATTTTAAATAATGGACAAATAATACATTCTTACAAGTTTTAAATGTTTTATAATTATTTTAACTTTTCACTTTAGATTACCTACAACTATTACATTAACATATTTCTAAGAAATAAGAGACAAGTATAAATAGCCTTGCTTCTAATTTCACTTGTTTTATTTTTATTTTTACACATAAATACTTTTCTTTTTTTATTAAACATTGTCTTGCTTATAGTAAATTACTCATTTCAAACTTACACCTTACTTTTTCATGGTACAAGATTTGTAGATAGGAGGATATAAAAATGACTTTTGATTCCCTTTCAAACTACCACATGTCCGTCAACAATAATGATACTCTTTAAAAAAAATTAATTATTAGTTTGACAATTAGGTGAAGACCCCATTAGGTCACCTCGCAAAAGATTTACAAGTCTTATGAGTGTTAGATTTAATTTTGAAAATTTGTAAGCTTCAAAAATATTATTAATTAATTACTATACATTTATTTAATATTGAAAAAAGATAAAAATTAAAAAAATATTAAATATTAAAATTATATATATATATATATATATATATATATCAAAACTGGTAAGAGATTATTAGAGTAATATTGGACCATTTCTCCTAATATTTTTTGAGCATCGAAATAATAGTTTAAAGAAATTTAAGTAATTTTTTACCTTTCTCAAAGTTTGATAGACCAATTTTGGTCTTAGTGAACGTTAACCACCACCACTACAACCATCATCATCATATATCATTTCAAACCAATCACATCATAAATAATAAGTTTGAAATAAGAAACACAATCCCATCTATTCCATTACTTTGGCCCTTAACCAAGTTTTGGAGAACCTTGGTCACGTTTGACCAATTTTGGGACTTCGACAGGCTGGTCGAAGGCAGAGCGCAAGGCGAAGCAAAGATCGCGAGATCTCGCCCCCTTCTTAGGGAATTTTTGGGTTTAGGGTTTATGTAACGAGTATGGGATGTCGGCCCATGGGTTTACCCATGTTTAGGCCCTTTTGTAATGTATAAATAGAAAGCTAGGCGATGTAAGTGAGAGAGACCTAGATGTGTAATGTGGCTAGTGAGCTAAGTGCGAACAGTTGTGGATGCTTCGTGCATACTATGTGTTAAGAACTTGCAGAGCTAAGTGCAAGTGATTGTAAGAAGACTTTGTGCCTGAACCTAGCTCGGGGAAGGAGGATCTGGCAAGGTGCGCGCATATCTCCTGTCCTATGCAGAGTGGGTTCTTGTAGCTCTGTGCTTGTAGAAGATTGAAAGAAGACAATAAAGAAGAGAAGAGTTGGTGGACGTAGCCCCACATTGGGGTGAACCACATATATCCTGTGTTGTGGTTGCTTTGTGCATTACATTTGTTATGTTATTGATGTGATTTATGCTTTGTGCAGTGATATATGATAGATGCATCTGATATAGTAGCTTAGTGCTTAGTAATGTGAAGGAATGCAAGATTTGATCTATTTCTATATGTTAAGTGCTTAGATGCATTAGACCTTGTTAAATACTGCGCTGCTCTGTAACTAGGGTTTTGACCTGCGATGTGAATAAGGGTTAAATACTGATGAATGTTAACTGCTAAGTGCTGTGTTAGTGTTCTAATCACATATCTGTGTCCCAGCTAGGTTGTAGACACTTGAGTCCTGCAACCACCCCTACCTCTACCTCGAGTGAGACTTCATCTGCTTCGCGGGTGTTGCCGAAAGGGTCGGTAGTTAGGGTTTTGTTGGTGCGTTGTTGAAGCCTTGAACCCTGGGTCTGCCCATGTGCCAATAAATGGTACTTCTGTTGCTGGGAACTAAAACTGTGATTGTTGGGAACCAAAGAAAATAAATCTATGTGCGTAGATCTGTTGCTTTAGTGCGCAGTATTCTACTTGACTGTGAAGCTATGTGCTAAGAAAGGAATCAGATATGAAGAAAAGAGGTAAGATCTTAAATCTTTGTGCTCTGAGAAAGGTAAGATAAGTGAAAACTCTTGTTTTGAAAGAATGGATCTAGGCATGTCTAATAGATTTTGTCCTAGTCTGAAAACTAGGGCACAACTAGAAGAAAGAAGAATGGATATGAATAGATCTGAGAAGAATAGTGCAAGATACGTTATTCCTATGCATAGAAAGAATGTTTGGACTAACAAATGAATGCAGGATCCTACAAATAATTTTTTGCAGGTTAGTTACTATGATCCCAGTGCGCAGTACATGAAAGGTTGGGGGTCATTTAAAAGAAAGAGAGGATTAACTCTTTGTTATAGTTGCATAAGATCGGGACATCTTGACAAGGAATGCCCTAGTATAGGTCCTAGTTGTCTTTGTTGTAAAGTTATGGACCATGAAGTTTTGGATTGCCTTGGAATGATTGCTAAAGTTGAAAATATGAATATGAGACAAGAAAACCATGAGACAGACCAAGAAACTAAGGATATGATAGAACCCCAGAAAGAATCAGAGACTGTATTATTATAGATGAAAGAAACCCTGAATGATCACAGAGATATCAACTTATCAGAGATCTTAAAAGAGAAGAAGTGCATAGAAACAAGAATAGAAGACTTCGACATACACCGTGTTCTGGATGAGGAAAACTAGATGAATATCATGACAGAAAGAACTTGGGAAATTTTGGGAAAGCCTGCTATGGTTCCTTCATTAGGAGGAATCAAATTATTTAGAGGAAAGATAATAACCCTATGTGGAAGACTTACCCAATATGAGTGCTCATGGAACTTTGACAGAAGAATAATTTGAGATCGTTAAATTTGTTGGGAACAACGCTCCATTTGCTATTTTTCTAGAAAAAACCTGGATTGAAAAAGATTAGATACGAAGGAAACAAGAAGAGGAGGATCTAGAACAGAAAAAGCAAGAACTAAGGGATTTCATGACTAGGAGAATAACACACTTACTGGAAGAACAAGATGACCAGTCGAAGCCACTGAGGACCAGAGATCTGGACATCAAAGTTAAAAGAACGCAAAAAGACTTGAAACACATGTCTGTACAAGAGAGTAGAGCACCTACCCCAGAAAGAGAAGAAGTATTACCCTCAAACCCTATGAACGACCCGCAACAGTGCGAAGTGACTATGCCAAGAGGAGATAAGAACAATAATGGAAAGAGGAAACCAATGAATCAGATTATAGGAAAGAAAGCTAGAAAGCTCAGTAAGAAGAAAGCAAAGTTAGAAAAGTTACAGGAAGTTCCAGGGAGGAATTCACAGAAGGAAGGTTTGCAGAAATGGAACTTCGTCTGGATATCGGAACAACGAAGATTGACACTTCACCATGATGAAGTAATATGACCGTTGGAGGTGTCCTTACTGTTAGCCCGATGCTCCAGAACGGCTCGAACCACAGTAATGGCTAGAAAGATCGCCCTTAGACCATTGGGACCGCGCCATAACAAATGAAATTACATTGATTGAGTCATTCCTGCCCGTTGGAGGAGCTCGTTACAACGTTGTCTATTTATCCCATCGAGCGTTGCACTGAGAACACTTTTTCCAATTGTGATTATCCGAGCCCACATAGAACTAGTTTCTTTCGTGCAGTGCCTATTAAGAGCTCGCCACCCGTTTTGTTACATTGAGTATTTGATCACCAACCTAAGATACCTGATTTTGAGCGTGCATGTTTGGTGACTTCAACGAAGTAGAGAAATCTATAGAAGAGATCCTCATAGACCTCATGACTAAGAAGGTCATGTCTACAAGAGTCCAAGCCTCGTCGATGAGAGGAGTGCAAGCATCCCCGTCGACTGCTCGTGGATCTGGACCATCCCGAGCTGCGACAGAGAAACACACCAAGCATCGTGATGACTTGGCGAATGCGAAGCTCATCCCATCTATCCTGCCCGATTATATCCCGCCTCTGGCTGGCGCGATGAGCCGTGACAGTGTCCCGAGGGACTTTGACTACACCTTGATCACTGCGTACCTCCCGAAGGGGATACGCGCAGTTGGACAACAGTTAGGAAAAATCATGACGTTGAAGATCAATGACTTCAACTTGGGAGATCCTAAGAACCATGGAATGCTCACCCCACACAAGTATTTGACTAGGACCAAGGGGAAGAAGTCGAAGATCATCCCTCGGTCGTGGACTATGGACATCGCGAGGTCCACTATCCTGAACGTGATGAAGATACCACACTTTGGAAGGCATTAGGAGGTTAACACGTGCGTTAAACTCTTGTTGTCTTGCTTCCATGGTGTTTATCTGTGGCTAGACAGACACATCACTATAGATCCGACGTTGATCTATCGGATCACCGGGTTAAGCATGAAAGGACCAGACCCATAATAATTTTATTGAGGGAAGGTTGTAGGTCGTGCCCTGGCGCAAAAAATTAAAGATACTTATGGCGATGTGGAAAAAGGGAAGCGAGGCTACAAGGTAGCCTCCATTTAGAATGGTGCAATGCGCCTAGCCTGCTAGTTGATCACTAGTAAGATAGTAAGGAAGAACAGACCCACGTAGGTCACATGGTTCGTTGTTGACCTCGCGGGAAAATGTTTGGAAGGGTTACAAATGAACTGGGCGAGCTACCTCATCAACCAGTTAGAGCAAGACTGTCGCAAAGCTCAGGATTAGGGCTACAAATTCCACTTCAGTTGGATGCTGATCCTCATCGCTTTCATTGCTTGGGAAATGCTGGAAGGTGCGACCTTCCTTGACATTGAGCCATCATAACCCTTAGCTGCGAAGTTCACCACTCTCTGGTATTCGAGTGACATGGTGAAACAATGGCAGTCAAACACGATGTTCCACACCTACTACCTGCAGTTGAAAAGGGCTATTGAGTCTTTCCCTCGGATGATGCTGAACACCCTGCATAGGTTCAGACCATTTGTGAAGTTTTGCGCAGATAAACATTTTATTTATATCACTGCGTGCAGAGACGAACATAAAGAAGAGATGCAGAGCTACTATAAACTCACAGAAGAGGACATGGAAGAAATCACTAAGGAATGGCCTGTAGAGTTCCTTATACCAGTCGACCAGGCAAAACTGTCTAACCCCGACCTCATCGGAAGTCCCGTGGTTACTCACAAAGAGTATGATGCACCCAACAATAGTAGAAGGAAGAAAAAGGAAGAGGTACAGGACCCAAACAACGCATCAGAAGAGTCTGCTTCAAACTCACCTGGAGGGGAAGGTGATGATGAAGTAGACAAAGGAGAAGAAGACAAGCAAAAACAAGGTGAAGTAACACTGCCTAGGGACCCTATTGACGAAGCTGAGACCTTTAGAAAATAAAGGTTTCCCCCACGAAACCTACATCGCGGAAGAAGTCCAAAGCTACTAAACCACAGATGCAGACTGTGCTCACGATGGATGACATAGATTTCATCATCGTCGTTGTCTCAGATACCTCAGAAGATATCTTACAACGCAATGAAGCCAAACAAGAGACCATGTATTAAAGAATTGAAGCAGAGTTGAAAGGGGTACAACAAGCCCTCCACTCCAACCACGCAGTGTCTACTGTGCCCCTGTCATCAAAAGGAATGGAGTTGGGAGATGAACATGCCCAACTATGCCGAATAGCAGATGCGACCGAAGCTCGCCTTCGTCGTGTTCAAGAAGAAAAAGAATAGGCCACAGAGGCCTTAAATAAAGAAAAATAGGAATCCAGAGAACAACGTCAGGTTGCGCAACAAGAACAAGATGACATCCAAGCCAAGTTTGTAGAGGATAGAGCGTAGATCCAGAAGGAGAAGGAATAACTACTCGTAGAGTAGATTGGAGTTAAAGAAGCAATCACTAGAGAACTTCGCTCTGTGACGAGCTTAGAACAGATGGAAGAAGACCCAATGGAAAGCCAAGTAGGGAAGCTTGCTGAAGCCATTCAACAGCTCCAACAGAGGATAACCGAATTGGAGTTACAAGCAATGCCAAGCACTCCGTAGGAAGTGCAAGACCAGAGAGAAGAAATTGCCCAGAGCGCAGTCCAGAGAATCACGACATTGGCCTTAGAATGTAAACAACTCAGCAGTCGAAGTGGATAGACTTACGAATGCCTTGCAGAGGACCCTGAACTAAGGACACTGGAGTCACAGCTCCAGGAGGCCAAGCAACAAGCAACAATGGTGCAAGCGCAGTTGAAGCCACTACCAGTGGTAGAGAGGATGAAACGATCCCAGGAACAACACACGTTTTAGCAACAATTCGATTCCATCCAAACAAAGGTCATGGCAGTGACTCAACGACTCCAGCCAATGCAGGATGCAGCTTGCATACTTTTTGAGGAAATTGAAGGACGAGGTGCAGAACTGGAACAAGTGGTCACCACAGTGGAACAACGCTTGGAAGGACCTGTCACAGAGAAGGTTATTCAATAGTTCATCGAGTAGGAGGCTCTGGCGAAGCAACATGTTGAAGCAGCTCGAGACAAGCTCAAGGCATTTGAGGCAGAATTACCTAGATCAGAGTGACTCGGGACGAGTCACAGGTGAGTGTTGGGGGCCTGTTGGCCCTTGACCAAGTTTTGGAGAAGTTTGCTCACGTTTGACCAATTTTGGGACTTCGACAAGTTGGTCAAAGGCGGAGCGCAAGGAAAAGAGGAGATCGCGGGATCTTGGCCCCTTCTTAGGGAATTTTTGGGTTTAGGGTTTATGTAATGGGTATGGGATGTCAGCCCATGGGTTTACCCATGTTTATGCCCTTTTTTAATGTATAAATAGAAATCTAGGCGATGTAAGTGAGAGAGACCTAGATGTGTAATGTGTCCAGTGAGCTAAGTTGTAACACACCCACTATCATAATTTAAAATTTTTTGGGTTAATCTCCCACAAATGAGAAATCTCCTCCAACCCGTATTAGCAAAATACCAATCCCTGACTCTATACCAGGATTCTGGGTTCCTCCTATCGAGGTTTTGACGCCCACGATATCTTGACAACTACAAACACCGATCTCCAATAGTGTTCCTAGCGTACTGGCTTTCCAGGCTAAGTCCTGGTCAATACGACCACAACGTTCACAGGACCACAATCTTAAATCCTGTCGGGGCTTGACACCTTTC
>JASDQU010188021.1:20551-31148 GCA_032191745.1 Picea mariana
CTCGGCTAGTTCAGTTATATTTACAATCTGGGGGAAACAGGGTGTTACATAAGTGCGAACAGTTGTGGATGCTTCGTGCATACTATGTGTTAATAACTTGCAGAGCTAAGTGCAAGTGATTGTAAGAAGTCTTTGTGCTTGATCCTAGCTCAGGGAAGGAGGATCTGGCGAGGTGCGCACAGATCTCTTGTCCTATGCAGAGTGGGTTCTTATGGCTCTGTGCTTGTAGAAGATTGAAAGAAGACAATAAAGAAGAGAAGAGTTGGTGGACGTAGCCCCACACTGGGGTGAACCACGTATATCCTGTGTTGTGGTTGCTTTGTGCATTATAGTTGTTACGTTATTGATGCGATTTATGCTTAGTGTAGTGATATATGCTAGATGCGTCTGATATAGTAGATTAGTGCTTAGTAATGTGAATGAATGATAGATCTGATCTATTTCTATATGATAAGTGTTTAGATGCATTAGACCTTGTTAAATACTGCGCTGCTCTGTAACTGGGGTTTCGACCTGCGATGTGAATAAGGGTTAAATACTGATGAATGTTAACTGCTAAGTGCTATGTTAGTGTTGCAATCACAGATTTGTGTCCCAGCTAGGTTGTAGACACTCGATTCCTGCAACCACCCCTACCTCTACCTTCGGTGAGACTTCACCTACTTCGCAGGTGTTGCCGAAAGGGCCGATAGTAGGGTTTTTTTGGTGCGTTGTTGAAGCATTGAACCCTGGGTCTGCCCCTGTGCCAACAATTAGCATCTCAAAAAAACATATATGACATTCAATGAACTTAATCATCTTCACAAGAGAAAAATATCAAAATCCACAGGAATAAACCCAATGAACAAATCTACAAGAATCAACCCAAATTACAGTAATACATCACTAAATGCACACTAATTTTTTCACCATAGAGAAACCTTAATCATAAAAGAAATATGCTAATTTTGTTGCGACATCTCAAACCTCTGCACTATGGTACTTCATCTTAAACCTGTGTACTAGACTTTGGTACTTTTCATCTAAACTAATTAACTTCATATAAATTTGAAATTTGAATTCTTTAATCTAGATTTACTTTTTATTTTTTCCCTATTTTTGGTATTTTTGGTTTGATTTTGTTAAAGTATAAAGACTATAATACTAGCATACCCCCACCAAAGCAGGGGAAGAAAACGCCGAAGAAGCCTGGAAAACCTATCATAAAAATGGCACAACGATGAATAAAGTTTTGGGTGAGTGAGCATGTACTTTCATATGATCTTCGTTCTTGCTTTCCTTTTTTCGAGCACATGAAAATATGAATTGCTAACAAAATCGCTCCCAATGAGTGGAACAATTTGTAGGAATATCTGACAACATATTTGCAAAAATTACCAACAAAACGTTTGTTGACAATGAATAGTAAAATTAGTATGCTTTGAGTTGAATCGGTCATAAGAAAATGTAAGATACCTTATTTGCACTAATTTTACAAGCTTGGAAATCTCCCCAAGAGGCAAAATTTTCTAGTGCTTAAAAACATTATAGATGAAGTGGTGTCGAGCCAGTGGACGCCGCATTCTTCCAGCTCATCGTATTGGCATTCAATATTTCCTTTGAATCGTTGGCCTTTTTGTTTCCAGTCGGTCGCGAGGATGAAATTTGGACAGAGAAGGTTGGGCGACTTGGTCAAATTTAAAACACAATCAAATCAAACAAGATAAGGCCCCTCATTGTCGATCGGTCTGTTTAACTCTGCTTTTAAAATAAAAAAATCTTGATACAAGTCGACCATAACCAACTGTTGAGGGAAACATGTGTGGTGAGTTGTAATTGGACGTAAAAAGAGATGAGGTGGAATGTTTTAAGTGGGCAGTCACAGACAACGAAGGCTGCGATAGAACCGTTCCCTTATAAATGCCTTCGACGTAATTACAAAGAAAAAAATAGAGTTATACAATTTGACTTTATTTTCAACTAAAAGAATTAGTTAGAAATATGTATTATTTTAAGGCAGTGCATATCTAAAACTAGGTTTATAAGTATATATATGATAGCTATGTTTACTAACTGCTTCATATTTTGTCATTGATGATTGACATATTCTGATTTTTCACCCTTGTTTCGGGCCATGAGATTCGATTTTTTTTATAAAATAGGGTTGTAATTGATACCTCTTCCTAGGGTTTTAATTGCTACCTCTTCCTAGGTTTGTTAGGCATAATAGCTAGAAAAAAAACATTGTAATGAAAGAACCAGAAAATATAAGAACTTGAAGACTATGTTTGTCATTCATTGTCCTCTTCCATTGTGATCGGGTAGAGGGGGTCTAGTTCAAGAAGTTGTTCTTCCTCATCTTTCATAGTCTTGTCTACATAATACCTGGTTTAGTGCTATATTGTATGTAGGAGAAAATGGTAATTGTCATTTTCCTTCTTAAGCACAACTCGGAATCCTTGCAGTGCTTTGGTGTGGTGATCCTCTAGCTCATCATAATGTCGCACAATTAATTCTTTAGTGTGCTAGTATAGATAAAGGGTGGCAAAGAAGCATATAATCCAACCTTTGGTTTGCCCCGTATCAAGTACTATTTTGGCCAATTCCTCATCTATCCATGTGTTGTTGTTGGGTTTCCTCTTCTGGCTAACATATTCCTCTAACTTACAAATTCTTTCTATGTTGCTAGTTTGTGCCTTTCCTAAAAAATTGTGGCTAATTGCTAGGCTTCGTTTTGCTTTCTCTGGCTTTGTGGGTGGTGGTTTATTTGCAAAGGTGGCTAAAGGTCTGCCTCAACATGTAGATGGTGGCTCTAGGTCCACCCTTTCCATTATTTGGACTTCTTATGTTCCCATATGACTTGAAGTTGCATGATGTATCAACATTGGAGCCTCCCAATCCATCCTATTGCTTAATGCTTCTGATTTGTAGAGTTGGGTCTATTGTTGAGCCAACATTCTATGGAAGCTTCAATCTTAATAGGTAGGGTTCTCATCATGAGAATAATAGGAAGGCCTTGCTTCCATACAACTCTTTGGTGCCGAATGAATTTCCAAATCCACCACGATACCAAAGAATATATGTGTCCCTTTCTCGCCATGATTGCTTACAGGGTTGTGATAGAGTCTTGATAGGGGAGGAGTTTTGCACAATTTTAGGTAATGTTTTACCATTAATGCTTACATGAGAAGGGATCTTGGTGCCACCACCTCCCTTATACTTCCATCTTCCCTCACCCTTTACACCATATGCGACCGTGTGAAGGATGGGACGAGCGACAAATGGGAGTACAAGGGCATGCCCCCTTCCTATCACCTAATATGGATAAATTCTGGCTTAATTTTAATTACAGTCTAAACTATTACTATGAGAATGTTTGATATTCAATGAATTAAGTATATTTTTATTGTGTTATTGCTTAATATTAATGATATTTGATATTGAATGAGTAATGCAATTTTTTTTTATATTATTATGTTTTGCAAATTTGGATTCTTCTTGTTATTGTTAAATTATTTGATCATTGCACTGAGAGATGCTCTATAGTCCAGTATGAGAGAGATGTTCATGTAACATAATGCATTAAAAAATAATAAATGATAAAATTTTATGTAAGCTTCATATATATATATATATATATATATATATATATATATATATATCAACCAATTTAGATCCATTTAACTTTGAATCTATCGAGCATCGAGAGGGATCAAATATCTCGAGATGCAAACCTTGTTTAAAGTGTAAAACTTGAAGAAATGTTAAAGGTTTGCACCTTGATATATATATATATATAAACCAATTTAGATCCATTTAACTTTGAATCTATCGAGCGTCAATAGGGATCAAATCTCTCGAGGTGCAAACCTTGTTTAAAGTGAAAAAATTGAGGAAACATTAAAGATTTGCACCTCAAGAGATTTGATCGTCTCAACACTCGATAAACCCCGTGTTAAATGAATCTAAACTAATAATAATTATTGATAGAATGTATAAAACATTAATCATTTTTATAAGACTTTCTTTTCAAATGGGTATGCCAATAATTTCTTATTTGATCTTTTCAACCTTATCGTATCACTTAATAATATATACTACATTTGTTTTGTTAAAATATAGAACAATTTTCTATTTTTTCCAAAGTATAAAACTATACTTTATAACTTTCCCCTATTCAAATGATGTACTCTTGTTCTTTCTAGTGTTAAATTGTGTGCAAAGTCTAGAGATGTCTTTATGATTCTACAAATTTTATTTTCTATAAAGCAATATGATTCGTGTTCTTTTCACTTTGAATGGATGCATTTGGAAATTTCTTTTCTTTTTTTCCCCTGAAAAAAGTAGTTTCATTGATATTCAAAATTGAATCAAAAGAAACTTTCAAAATTACATATATAACTATATCTGCTTCTTAGCAGTCCAAGTTTATCCTACTTCCTTCCAACATTTCAATTACATATTGTCTTGCAAAAAGCCCTGAAAATAGACTATACTATATATTTTCTTATACTTACTTTGTTTTGTTTTGTTTTCTTATAATACTGTGTCAAAAAAATATACCCCTATCTCAAAAGATAAAGATTTGACCTCTGTTAATCTGAGAGTTCTTGTATATCTCTTCAAAGTGGAGCCACCCAAGTTGTTCCTTCAAAGCAAGCTTGGAATAGAATCTGCCATATCGTTGAACTGACGATGAACACGAAAACCCTGAAGACATCTGAAATGTGATTTTAAAGACTGGATCTTCTCCTTCCATACCCTTAAGTTAAGAGCTTCCAACTGTGACTTCCCATTCAGCCAATCTATAATAACTTGAGAATCACCTGCCACCGTCAAGTCCTGAATATGGCAACCTTTTACAAAGAAGAGGAGGCTCCATAAACCTTGTAATTCAGCCTTAGTGCTTGTGCCTAGACCAACTGCAAGATGTATCTTAAAGTAGTGATGTATACTAAACTTTAGTACAATACCAACTTCATCAATACCCTTGTTTGCAGCACCATCAAAAAAACCTATGGGCATGTTGCCAAAAAATACCGGGTTCAATATGTAATCAAGGAATTCATCTTGGCTTGTAGCAGGCAAAGTCTTGTATGCCATGATAATTCTGGAAGAGGTGGCATCGAAATTTCTATTCCAATTCTCAAACAAGATTTTATTTCTATACAACCATATGCCCCAGAGCACTAGATAGGGAAGAACCCTTTATTTTGGATAAACAATAAGCCATCGATACAAATTTTCTTCAACAGATGGATTATTCCAGGACCATACTAAATTCAGTTGTTTATAGACATCGACCCCAAATAGATTGTGTAACTGAGCAATGTATAAATACTTCAAATACTTAACAATATAAATGGATTGGGAAATTTCCTTAATACTTCATGAGTTGGCTCTTCAATAAATCATTCCTACATTGATGAATGAATGGCGAGTATTTAACTCTAAATAATTTATCAATACATTGTTATATTAGTTTTTTCAAACTAACTAAATTCTAATTCATTTTGTTATATTAGTTTTTTCAAACTAACTAATCTCTAGTCTAATTGATTGTTGAGTGTTGTACTCTTATTATATCATGCAATCAAATGTAAAAGTGAAAACATAGGGACTTATGTAGAGTCAAGCAAGTGAAGATTAAAATGCCTCTACATAGTTAAACAACTAAAGACAAAGGGTTTCAAACTTAAAATTTTTGTATTAGATGCTCAATCAATTTCAAAATATGTGTAGAGAGAAAAAATTACCTCTTTATTTTGATTGGCTTACTTAGATAATCTCATGTGTGGTGGCATGTGATGAAAAGTCATGGACTATGTTTTTATCCTTTCATATGATTTTTATCAAAGGTTTTCTATATGATATCAATTTATTTGGAAGAGTGTTACATTGATGTTTATATTCTTATTGAAAGAGTTAAGTTATATTTATGTTTTTTTAATAGACTTAATGATTTTAATGATTTACATAACAATTGTAGTAATTTCTTGTAAAGGTTTTTTTTACAATATTTTATTAGTCCCTATGGGACTATAGTAATGATTTTGCTTTTGATGTGACATTAATTTGCTTTTTACCATAAATTTGTGTATGCAATGTAATGTTTAACATAGGAAAACAAATATATATTTTTGGATATAATAAAAATATTTTTGTTTCTCATTTCTAATTGGTTGATAAAATTGAAGTGTTATTTCTCCCTTTACATCTTTCAATATGTAAAATTAATTACATAATCAATGAATTTCACCAATCACCACATCTAAATATAAAAAGTTGTAGTATATATTTATTATTATGCATTATTATATTTATATTATATTTATTATCTAATATATTATTTATTATTATATTTATATTATATTTTTTATCTAATATATTATTTATATTATATTTATTATGTAATATAATAAATATTATATAAAAATATATATTATTAAATTTGAAAGGTTTATTTTCAAAAAGAAAAATTGCATATTTTTAAAATGCAATTTGCATTTGGCTAGCTTAACTTAATTGGAAGGAAATTTAGATTAATCCCAAAACTATACAACATCCACATTAAAGTAAAAATGTGGTCAGAGATCCTAGTCAATACAACATATGACAAATCTATAAACTAAGTGTCATGGAGCGGCACGTCTTCCTCCATTCCTTGAGATTCTAGGTCGAATTCTTTGAATTCCAATCTTTCTGACGATATAGTTATCTGTTTTAATTTTTTTCATTTAAAATCTTTACATATTGATTTCTTTTAAGACTATGAAACTAGCCCCTAGTTAACATATTGTTCATGTTTCACAGTAATCATCATTATCAATAATTATAGGGTGTCAATTATCATCTCCATTTCCAAATCTACTTGGCAGAGACTAAGCTGTCATGCAGCCCTTGTTTGGAAGAGTGTTGCATTGATGTCTCGATTCTTATTGCAAGAGTTTAGTCACACTTACATGTCCTTTAATAGATTCAATTATCTATATAGCAATTGTAGTAATGTCTTGCTATAGTGATACCTTAAGGTTTTTTTTTTTTATTGTTCTAACATGTTCAATTCTTGAAAAGTGTTAGGCATGGTTAGTAACTTATCCTTCATTTTGGTGTAGTGATTTGATAGGTTTTTTTATTGTTCTAGCATGCTTAATTCTTGAAAGGTGTTAGGCATGGTTAGTAACTTATCCTTCATTGGTGTAGTCGGATTTGAAGAAATAGTAGCATCGTCTCTAAAATTGTTGCTTTATCATTAGGGACTTGTGATTCTCTAAAGATATATAGTATTTTATAAATTAGACTTATCTTATTTCATTTTTTATTGTGGGACTTTTGAGTTGTCCAAGTGCCATTTGAATGTGATTATTTATAGGAATGCTAATGGAAGTATGTGGGCTTGGTTTGCTTCTCTCTTGTTTTTTTTGTGAAGGTTTACATTATAGTTATTGTGTGAATTTTTTCTTTCTAAAAAGCCTCCACAAACCACTGTGATTTTTTTTTAGGGTTTTTTAATCTAGCAAGGAAGGTTTTGATAGAGGTTTAACTTTGGACCATTATGAAATTCTACAAAACATGGAGCATCGATGCACCAAGGAATAGGATCACTATAGATAGACCTAACCACACCTCAATAATGCACCAAAATCTGTACAAATCATCGATGTTACAATCTAGATATTAAACATTGATGCTATGAACAAGATTCAAAACATCAAACCTCATTTATCATATAGTGCACCATGGAATCATAACTCTTCACCCCTCTCCAAGAAACACAAGTGCTCCCAATTATACATGAGACACCAGTATGCCAAAATAGAAATATAAGACTGATGTGCCAAAATAGATACAAAGCCCTAGTGCACCAAAAAGGGAATGAAGTATTGATGTGCTAAATAGATAAAGCACCATATTGTGTTGTTTTATGTTGGGCCATATAACATTCTTATACTAAGATGTACCTAAGGTCCATCAAAGCACCAATTCACTTTATTGAAAGCAAAGCTTGGATGTGCGCTTTATTTGAAAACAAAGCACCAAACTATTGCATGGATTGTTTTTATTATATAAAAACACTATTTGTTTTGAAAATTATATTATAATAATGTGTATTGTTTAATTATTAATTATTAATTGATAAATTGTTAATCATTTATGAAATTGTTATTGATGATTAATTATAATTTATTATTTTTTAATGTAGTTTGAACATTACAATATGTTAAAAATAAACAGATAAAGAAGAAATTGAATATGTTATAAAATATTACATGAAAATAAAAATACACAAAATATGTTAAACAATAACATTTATTTCAATTATAAGCATGACAATGTCTTATAACCCCATCATACAAAGGGGTGAATAACCAAAATATGCAATAATCAACATTTTTGGATATATAAAATATGATTAAAAAAAAAACTCTAATCAATTTAAATACTAAAATAAATGTCATTTGTCACTATATCTACTTTCATAGATGCTTGTTTCTTCAATTCACAAGGATGTCGTTTGCACATCAATTACATTGCACATTTATTCTTAAACCTATTTTCTTTCCCACTCTTGCTCATGTTCAACCTACAAACATGTCAATTAAAGTTCAATATAAACTAACCTTATATTACAATATATCCTAGTCACTAATATGCAAAACTATAGTTAAATATAAACTGACCTTATATTACAATATACCCTAGTTACTAATATGCAAAACTATATGCTTTGACTAGCATACTTACAAAGACATTCTTTATTTCGCAAATGATATACATATCATTGAAACCCTAGTGCATGGCTTTAACCATAAAATTATAAAATGGCTAATTTGATTATTTTTTAAGACACGAGATGATTTAGATATAGAAAAATACATATTATACCAATCAAAACAAGCATTGCAAAATAACAAACTTTAATTACAAATTCCTTCATTTGTTGGTATTGCAACATATAGTCATAACCTCTTTGTAGTGCAATGCCAATCATTTTAGGTGATGGCTCTTCTCTAATCCTTTATGAACTATGAAACTTGCATTGTCACTTGTAAATTATAATATGAAATGTAGAAGAAATATTAAGTAGATTGGTTAAAAAAAGCATGTGGATTGGAGATGGATTGAGAATGAGGCAAATAAGTGCTCTCCTCCCTCTCTATGCCTCTCTATCCTTTTCTTGAACCCTATTAGGGATTCGTCTTGAAGAGGTTGGGAGTGGCCTATAGGTGACTAGTACAAGCAAGGATGTGATGATATATGGTCTTAAAGTGGAGATGATGTGTCTTTGGAGAATTGTGTCATCTTTTAGTTCATTTATTTTTCCCTTTTTCCATATGTGATGACTAGATATACGGTGTCTCAACTTTGTGGTACTTGAGTTCCCTAGGATCATATGGCTCTGATATAGGTGAGGCGGTGCTACATCTAGTTTGATTATGCTCATCGTTTAATTATTTTTTGATGTGGTTCATGGTAGGGATCCAACCTAGGTTAGGGCCTTTATGTACCAACTTTGATAAGGGTGGTGGAAAGTGAATATTGAGTTGTGGATAATGGAAGCTAGCTTGATCATGGGGTTGGATTGGTCATGGCATGATGTTTACTTGTGGTGAACTAAGGGTGCAACCTAGTTCAAGATCATTTGTTGCTAATGATATATATAGTTTATGTGTTTAGATTAGTAGTTGGTTTCACTGGTTCTCTTCCACCTTCCACTGTAATTAGATTTTGGTTCCCTTTGTTTGTGATCTAGCCTTTGCACGAGATCTTAGGATTTGCATCTTGTTCTCTGTGTATCCTTGAGAGTGTGTTGTCCTCGCACCCTCTATTGGTTGTTCTTGAGGAACTTGTTATTTTCATACACATGTTACTCCCTTAAATGTTGTTGATGCTTTATAAAGGGATTGTTTATTTTGGTTTTTTTGCTTGCTCATCTAGGTAGTGCATGTTGATAGCTTCATCATACTTGTGGATGTTAGCTTCGTCGACACACCTTTTTTGTAAATTGTGTTTTTTTTTTTTAATAACCGAAACTGAAATTGTATTTATATAAAAAAGGGGGGTTGTGTTGAAGCAAACAAATTCTTACATAGTGCTAATTTTCAACAAGCTTGAGCATTTATCTAAGGATACACAAAGTGTCATACAACACATAAAAGGTTGATGGAGGTTGTAAAAAAACTAATTGCATTTTATAATTTCTTGCATGAGAATATTTTGACAATTTGGTTACATAACAAGATACAAAAACAATACATTTCTAGATTGGATTATGAGTTTGGCTTCTTGTCACCATTGACTGTGCTCCTAAAGAAGTTTTTTCTTCTTCTTTACTACTTGTTATCACTGAAATTTCGTCTGCACATGGCGACAAGAACTCCACATCATCTGCACACAGCGACAAGAACTCTACATCATCAAAACAGCAATGAAGTCATTCATGGCACTGTTCACAGCATTCTAGAAGGGTCAGAAACTATACAAAAATTGAAAGACACTTCACATCAGTAAGATGCGCGCGTATGCATGGGATAAGAACGTGTTGTGCACGCTTAAGCGCCCGATGCGCGACTGTCCACATAAAAAGCCGCGCATCTGCTAATACGGCACATTAAAT
>JASDQU010188023.1:4299-17961 GCA_032191745.1 Picea mariana
ATGAGAAAGGTTGTGACGAGTAACGAGAATTTAAAAACCCTGTGTAGGCAACTTGTAAAAATAGAGATTATATTATGGCTTCCAACAATACTATAATTTTTGCCTCTAAAATCTTATTCACTTCTCTCTCGACTACAGGCAATAAAATGGGGTTGATCTGCCTAAGATTTTGTCTAAAGGGTTTGACCCCAGGCTTTAGAGGTATCTTGTGATCGATCACGGTAGTGTCATAGGTTCTTAACTCATCGTAAGACCAGGTGAAAACGTCTTTAAATTGTCTAAGTAGGTCCTTATACTTGCCTTTTATTTCAGGGGGGGAGGAGTTTAGATATTTTAACCATCCTGGATTCTTCTTTGGTTCCTATGTCACAGTCCTCAACCTCTTCTGGTTGGGGTTGTAAGGTGGATTTTACAGGTATGTCGTTTTGATCAAACAGTCTTTCCAGAGGGATCAGTCCTTTCAAAATTTGGTTATTTTTTAGGACCATCATGCGATGATTTATGATTTTGTCTTGGAAAGCTTGAGGGTCATCCCCTTATTGCATGATCCATATATGGTCATTCTGATTTTCTTGATCTGCGTGAGTTTTGGAAAATTCACCTACTGCTTCAAGAAACTTCTTAATTTGTTCGTCATCCTCATGCCAGTGCTGGATATTATCCTATATAGATGGTCTGTGTCTTATCTCTATGTGATACTTCAATTTAAAGGTTGTAGGAGGAGTGAAAGTTGAAGTTGCTTTAGCTAATGCATCAGCCTGTAAGTTTTTTGTGCGTGGGATGAAGTGGACATTTATAGACNAGACAAGAAAACGTTTTCCATCAGATCCCAGGCACAATTTATGTATGATCTTAATCTCGGATGCTTGGATTGGTATTGTCGATTTATTTGTTTGACTATCAACTCCGCATCTTTGTATACCTCTAGGTTTTTTATTTTTAACTTCTTGGAAGCCTCTAATCCTAAGACCAAGGCTTCATATTCACATACGTTGTTAGTATAATCTATATCCCATTGCAGTCTGTAAGAAAAAGGAACAACGAACTTTTCTTCAGGTGCCACAAAAAGCACCCCTGCACCAGCCCCTTCGCAAGATAGGGCACCGTCAAAAAACATTTTCCAGATACCGGTGCTACACATATATTCGGTCATGTAACCTGAATCTTCATTCTCTATATTGTTTTCCTCTGTGAAACCATCTAAACCGTAGTCAAAAGATAATATACAATTTCCTAATCTTGATCTGCAATGTAAATAGGGAAATTGTTCAGATTTTGAGGGTTGCTTATTGTATATGCTAACCTTGTCTCTCTGTATAACCGAGTAAATTGACCACCAAACACAGGAATCATGGCATACATCATATCCAATTGAAGAGAACCCCCCAACTTGGCTCCCCATGGCCTAGACAATAGTAATCCGTACTTGGGGGGAATATCAGCAATGACCACATCCATCAAGATGCTCTTAACTGGGACCTATGCCAGGGTGACTACTAAATCGTTTATCATTCCCATACACTTAAGTCTTCTTGAATCAAATGAGTAAAGATCTCAGTAAGGTTTGGTGATCTGGAGACCCAATTTGTCCATAATAATTTTAGGCATCACGTTATGTGAGGCTCCGAAGTCTAGGATGCAATTAAGTAGTAGTTGATCGTACACGTTTAAGGTGATATAAAAGGGAGCAACAGTGTCTTTGGCCCCTTCAAAATGTGGACCAAAAGTGATATTAGGTTTATCATCTTCCAAGTTCAAAACGTCAGATTGGCTTTCTACCTCTGAAACACCTATCACTTTGGTAATCTGCTTTCGATAAACTGGGTTTTTTGCTAACTCTACCAGAGGAATTGGTATCTTAATTTTATTTATCTCATTTTTTAAACTGAAAACTCCGCTCACCTTGTCTATTTCTCTAGTTGGGACTTTCGAATCCTTCTTTTCCAACTTATTTGTCTGGACCGCTTTATTACTCATAATCTTGGTTGAAGGTGTAATTGTATTAGCTACTTCGGTTCCTTGTGTTTGGGTCTCAACCTTTCCCACTTCGGGTTCTTGTGTGTTTACTACTTTCACTTTGTTGTTAGGTAACATGGTTTCTTCCGGAGTAGGCTCATAAGTTTGAACTCTTGGGAGAATTTTCTTAGGTTCAGTAGTTGAAATGGGCTTACTCTTAGATCTCAATTTGTACTTAGGTTGTAACTCAGCCATTATCATATCAGTTTCTTCTTGATAGCTACAAAGGTCAGTATGATCTCTTTCTTCACCCTTAATAGACGATTGTTGAGTGTTTAGATATTTTTCATAATCCTCTCTAGTTAGATAAGGTTGTGTGCAGTCATCACCCAAGTTTGTGACATCATTATCTGAATCTTCAAAATCTTGGAGATCATTCGCTCCTATAAAATTTTCGTTCTTTAGGGGAGTTTGTATTTTCTGATCTTCATTTTTTATCTGTCTTTGCTGGTTTGGGGGATTGGGATTCCTCTTGAAATCCTTTTTGGCAAAAGAATCATCTTTGGCCTATTCTAGCTCCATCCTGGATATCTTATTAGAAAGCTCCTTAATTACCTTGGCCATATCTTCTACTTTGTCATCTGTGTATCTATTAGACCCTGACAGCCCTGCTTGTTCTCTAAAGCGTCTAGTTTCTCAGTTTCCCGGTTCTACTTTAGCTTTTAACTTACCAGAAGCCATCATATTTGAATCAATTTCTACAATGTCATCTTGCATTCAGTTTAGAGTGGCTCCCCTTCTTTCCCATAAGAGAAGTGCAAAATCTAGTTCGAAATCCCCCACGAAAGTTACTTTGGCTGCGGGTTGGGACGGTTTAACCTTGGCTGGTGTTTTGTTATACAACTTGCTGAATCTTTGAATAAACTCCATAACTGTTTCTGAATTCTTTTTTATTAAAGACCCAAACTCGGTTAAATAGTATAGGTGGTCCTCTCTTTCGCCCCATTGTCTAAGGAAAGCATCTTCCAAGGCATCATAGGATAAGATAGATCCTGCAGGTAGACTCCGAAACCAAGTTCGAACCTGACCTTCGAAGGTTTGGATGAAAAGCCTCGAATACACATCTTCATGTTCGAGACCTAGGATGTCTGTGAACTGATCAAATAAATTTATGTGTTCGGCTGTGGTCAGATCTCCTTCCCCAGTGAATTTTGGAAATTTTTTTATATAATTTTTGGGAAGATCGTGCAAAGGAACGGGCAATACCAAAGGAACGTATCTTTCTGCCACTTTAGCAAACACTCTGGGAGGGGGGACAAGCCCTTGGCCTCCATCTCCCCCCCCTAGGAGCACCTCCACCTCATCCTCTGACAACCCCTCCACCTCCCCCTCTGGCGGCTGCCATCGTTATTAGTGGAAAGTTGTAAAGGGGGTTTTGGAAGATTAAAAGTGAATCTTTATTTTCTTCGCAGGGTGAAAAATCCGAGGATGACTGGTAAAGGATGCGAGGGCTTGGCTCTTTGGACTTGCAAGATATGTAGTCAGGGGAACCAATGGGTGTGGAAACTGGATGTGTGAAATATTCTTCGAGACTGTGTGAGGTCGCGAAATTCAACTGAAGAGTCGACGATATATCAACAGTAGATAAATTTTCTACAAGACTTTTTCCTTTATGTACTACAGAGGTTATCGGACGGGTTTCGCTTCTAACTTCAGAGCAGTTTGATGTTAGATCCTTAGTGTCAAAGAGAGGGTTGCGAGAATTTTAAGGTTCAGAAGAACTCTTGGTCTTTAGTTGTGGGTATTTAAGCTGATAGACTGCAGGGGTCGGCTTAAGAGAGCCTCTCACCTTTAAAATCTTCTCAGGATTGGTAACGGGTGTGGTCTATTTACCATCCAGGTTTTGCTTGGTATTCCTTTGTCTGGATGCCAACTTATTAATCGTGGAGTCGCCAAGTGAAAAATTGGAAAGCCTTTAAAAGGTGTGCACTCTTTGTTAACTATCAAAGAGTGGCACTTTCAATGAAAAAAATGTCGTTTTCCCAGGGAAAAAGATTTCATAACTTCGGTCCCTGGCGACGGAGCCAAAAAGATGTTGTTCCAGAGTCTGTACTTAAGGCTTAAAAGTACAGTGTCTAGGAATCCGAAAGTGAGTGAGAGGTAAAGAAGGAAGAAATGTCAACCTTCGGCAAGGGAATCTAGGGTTGATTTCTGAGTTGGCGTTGTCTAGCTTCCAACTGTTCCTGGATGTTTATGTCCCTTTCAATCACTGCCCATGAACGTTCGATTTCAACCCGTGTAGTGGCTATTTTAAGAATAGTATCAAAAAGGTTCAAGGTAATATGTGTTTGATTTGATAGTCTGGGTTCGATATTAGGCTATCTTGTCACAGGGACA
This sequence comes from Picea mariana, assembly GCA_032191745.1. Classification (NCBI taxonomy): domain Eukaryota; kingdom Viridiplantae; phylum Streptophyta; class Pinopsida; order Pinales; family Pinaceae; genus Picea; species Picea mariana. The sequence continues at coordinate 8,653 of JASDQU010188023.1, forward strand.
GTCATAGAGGAATAGAATGATAAGAAAATCTCAAAAAACGTTTTAGGTGTTGTCTCGATTTCGATCGCATAAAGGAGAGTTTATAGCTCCAGTAGTGAAAATAGGGTGCAAACCAAAGGCCCTTTCCCATAACTGATTTATATTTTAATAAATGTGTATGAGGTGTGAGAAAACATTAAGTTGTCTATCATGCAAGGCTCCTATCAAGGGAGAATCTCACTTGTAAACAGAGAAAGAAAAAGATAAAGAAATAACCTAATGAAGAATAATATATATATAGAAATCCACAGTGTTCACTGGTCTTATACCTATTGATATCCGATACAGAGGAAAAGTGGTAAACAATATAGAAAACTAAAATTTATTCACTATAGTAGAGGTTGTACTAAGTTATAGCGAAACATTCATCAGATAAATATATGAAATGAAATGAAATATGAGATACAAGGAAACAAACTCATAACACAGTTGTGACGGAATTGAGAATCTTCAGATTTGCTTTATATTAACTCTCAAGGTAGAAAATCTCTATTAAAATCGACCCAAAAAGGTCCAGCCCCTGTTCCTTCCTTTTATTGTATATTTATACAAATTTACATATGATGGAATCTCAATCGTTCCAGCATTTTCAGTTACAACGAGAAGGAGATCAATCGTTTCATTTATTTATCCTATGTCTTTATTTGGTACCAAAATCCTTCCCTCTCGCATGCTCGGTACAAGTGACACATTTTTCCACCAGCCAAGATATCAACCTTGAAGGTTCCGCTTGACAATTGGCTTCAAAAATGTAACAGTCTCTGACTAATTTCGACAACCTTTCCTCCATCTATCAGTCTAGGGTGTTGACGGTGCACAATTGTACACTTGGTTTAATAATCCATTTATCTATTTGAACTATGTATGCCAGCATTATTTGTGAGACTTCGGCCGAATCTCTTTCTTCTTTCTCATTTATATCAAGTGAGAGTTTCGTCATATTCATTTGGCTCAATGTCTCAACATTATTCTCCCTATCAATGCCTAACAGATTTCCATCTATAGAACTGAAAGCCTCTTCATAGGTTTTCCTTACATTCTTTGTTTGCAATTTTCCTTCTGATATGCTACGCTCCCATTCTTTCAACAAAATATTACCTCGGGTCTGTTCCAAAATGGAAAACTTGGAACTTTTTCCTGATTCCCTGTTTGTTATAGCTATTACAGCCTCTTGAAATGCAATCCGAGCTGCTCCAGCTTCTCTCTCTCTGACAGATAGGTTTTCTAATACTTGATCAATAAGAAAACAATTGTCCTGAATCTTCTCCACCTTGGAAAGTAAACTTCACAAGGCTGTAGAAACTCTGCTCCGAATCTCCAAAGCCTGGGATTGGAATATCCCGATATTTATAACTTGGCTTTCAGAAAGATCTAATCTAACCTGCAGCTGCTCTATCAGGTCTCTTTGTTGGCCTACCTGTACTTGATTGGTATGAGCTACCAACTCTGCTTGCTTGAGCTTAGCTTTGAGCAGCTCAATTTCCTTTTTATCGGCCATCCTTGCTTGTTCTATTCCTATGTTTGCATGGTCTTTAGCAGCTTCTTCTACTGTGGCTAGTTTAGCTTCTAAGGTTTTGATGAGGTGATTTTTTTAGTTCAACTGATTTTTCAAAACCTCGACTAAAAATTGATTTGCCATAGAATATGCCCCTAATGTTCCGGCTATTTCTATCGCAAATTCTTCCTTCTTCATATCTTTCCCATCGGTCAATACCTTGAACTTCTTGGTCGTTGATCCCTCTTCTTGATAGAATTCTCTTTTTACCACAGCTTTTCTCTTTTTATCAAAAAAGAACTCATTTGGCGAAAGCACTTCCATCCTTAAAGGTCTCAATTCTTCATTAAAAATCCACCCTGCATCTATGTTCCCCTTATTTGACTATGAGAGAGTAATGGAGGTGATGGGATCTCTGATTTGCTTGGCTGATTGGCCTGGGGTGGAAACTGGAGTCAACTTTTTCGACGGATCGAGAGTTTTCATTTCTGTTTTCGGGTTCCCACTCTATTCCTTCCTGTCCTGGTGTTCTTCTTGTTTGGGTACTGAATATTTCAAGCCTTCGGCTTCTTTTTGTTGCACCTCTCTTGTTCTCGGATTCTCACCCCTCAATATTGGGGGAAGATAACTCCGTTGATGTTCTTGGAATTTTAAAACATCGGCTCTTTCCTCAGGCGCTAAGGCTTGTATCCGAGCCAAAACCTCGGCATAAGATCTTGTGACTCTGAAAAATATCATCTGAGGGTGAATTTTCGTGCTCAAACCTTTTACGCCCGCAATTGGCTAAGTGGTTAGTTATGATCCTATGTGGATCGTGCTTCTTGAATTCTACATGAACCAATTTCAGGTCTTCCAGGGCCGCTGCCTTAGTTTTAGCATGCCCAAAATCTAACAAAGAATATGAATTTAAATGAATAGGAAAATATGGCCATACCTTCTTAGAATATCCCTTAAGCTCCTTTCTTATGCCACCGATTGTGGTTTTTCTGGCAATCTCTCGACAAGACAACCTATCGGGTATGAATAATGGTAAGGCATTTGGAGGAACAAAAGCGCCGAAAACCCTGAGATATGAAAATTCTTCTTCCACGTACCAGTCGGCTATATTGCTTAGATTTACCGCGATACTATTTGAGATCCTGGGTGGCAGGTGGCCGAAAAGAGTGACATGCAGTGGTACCATCACCCAGTTAAAAATTTCATACACAAAATATGAGGCTTTGTCTTCCCACAACTTTGAATGGTAGACGTGAATGGGCTCAACCTCCGATGGAGTACAACTCCAACTCATCAAGGGAAAAGGCATCAGAAAACACACGGCATCCATGATATACGCGGACATAAAGAATGAAGCAATCTTTCCTCTCTCTCTCTATGCTTGATACTCTGTAACTCGACTGGTCAAACTATCAGACAATAATTTAGCCTAGTCGAAGGAACATCCTTCGACGACCATGTGAATTAGAGGCACCCACTGAAGGAAAAAATGTGTGGTGTCCTCTCTCCCATATAATCTGTAGGCCATCATAGCGATATATTTGAACTGTGGTTCCAGAGAAGCTATTGAATATACACCATTATTGTCCGCCCTGAACTTCGCAGGGTGTGAAACCCAATCTTTGATTAAACCAGACATAGTCTTGTCATATTGCACACATTCCTTCTGTTTAAAATTCTCTAGGAATTCAGCATTGTAAACAAAGTCCGACACAGCTGGAAACTTGTACATAGCCTGCAATTGTTCAGGTCTGAAAGTCCCAATGGTGACCCTCTGCTCGTTGACGATGGTTCTGGTTGGTATATCTACATGGTCTAGTGCCCACCGGACCATATCGTAGTAAGGGAGCAGACGTGGCCTAGCCGCTACTTTATGCATTCCATCCTAAACGATGATCTTATATTTGGTGATTAGGTCGTTTTTTTCATTTCCACTGGAATCATCCGAAACATCTACCAATTCAGACTATAGAACTTCAGCGATATATGACCAGGTCCTGATAGAGTCGACACTTCGAGGTGAATTATCAAAAACGTCATCTGAACCTTGTCTCGAAACATCAACAGTGACTTTAGACGCTTTTCATAGAGCCATGACGGGGGATTCAGCTTTAGCTCTCCTGTGATAAAAATATGTATACATACAGAAATTAGTTCTCTTGTGAAAATTCTGCTCTGTGTAGAATAGAAATGAAATTTGAGACAATAAATAAAAGATCCATGTCTTCGACCATTTAAAACTAGGTTGTCCTTAGGAACAGAATGGTCAAATCATTCTTAAATACAAATTTAGCAATAAAATTCAAATCCTTTCTTGTCGATTCGCCCCATTTTCAATTAATGTCATAAATTTTGACAGTTCGTAATGCAAGTTGGTGCAAGGAAAATTTAAGATTGCCTTGTAGACTGTGCATGAATCAAAACACGGAAAATACTGGCTTAGCTTAATTAATCAAGTTTTATTAACGTTAATTAATCTTTCGATATTCACTTCATCAGGAGTTTTCACTCTAACCCTTCCAGCCTCTAAAACCCAAGACTGCAATAATTAGTTTGAGTTAATAAAAGCGCAACCAGGATTAAGATTTTTAATTAATCATGTTTAAAAATATATCGTGACTTCGTGACTCGGGGCTTCGAAGGTAAATCTTCCCGAGAGGAGTGCATACTGAGTTGCGAAATCGCGAGACCGTGAGGATGTAATCCATTTAATTAGAGGATAAAATTGGGTTAAGTGCTTAATTAGTTTGTTTTAAAATATATCACGACTTCACGACTCGGGGCTTCGAAAGTAGAGATTTTGAGGGAACAACATGCCGAGTTGCGAACCCCCGATAGAAATCAACCATGAGTAAAACAAGAGTCTCGTGACTTCGGATATCGGGGTTATGATGGTAAGACTTTTGGATTTAGTAAACGCTGAGACACGAAATCTCGTTGATGCTTAACCGTAGTTTAGAAAATCTTTACTCTCGCTACTGACCTGGGTAAAACTTTAAAGTTATTTCACCATTTCTCTCTTCGGGACTTGTGAACTATGTGATCTATAACACCCGACATACAAAATCCTAAGGTAAGAAAGGGGAAAATCATTTGAACGAAAAATAGAACTCGCCTTGAGAGTATGATAACCGTCACTACTTGCATGATGGGACTTTTGAAACTTTGGGGAAGATAGAGAAAAAATGAAAACCAGCTTTCGACTTCAAGCATTAAGATCAAAAATTTAAAACATACTAAAACAAAAACAAAAGTGGCTCCAACACCTTATATCAAAAGTTCCCCTTTTGTTATCTCTCCTTTTGTCTCTTCAATTGATTGAGCTTTTATTATTTCTCAGTAAGTTATGGTAGTTCAACTACGTTTCTTTTTGTAAGCTTAATTAACTTAACTAATTAGTTGAGACAAATAATAATATATAAATAATGGTCTATTTAAATAATAACTAAATAGGTGGGACCCCTTATCACTCCAATTTTCATTCCTTTAATAATCATTAAAACATGAAATATAATACTCCAAAAATTTAACTCAAACATCTTCCTTGTAACTCCCATCCTTATATTAATAGTCAAATATTTTAATATAAAAAAAAAAACATGACTATATCCAAAAATAACATCATATCCATGTTGTCCAAAACAAATGTGTCTAAAAGTGTATTTTATGTCCAAAAATTTGTTAGAAGAAAATAGCATTAATAACAATAAAAACCATATTTTCTATGAGAGACGGTTTGCCTCTTTCCACTACTTCTCTCTTTTGATATTTCTGTTATTTTTCCTTTTGTAGCAGCCTTAGGCTGATTGGAACCTTGAGGATGGATTTTGCTAATGGCATGGGAGAAATTATCCTTAAGGTGGAGATGGGAGGACACTGATTCAGATGAATTTTTGGAAGAGTTAGGGGAATTGGCCACTTTTTTCCCTTTATCAATCTCTGGTTCAGGCATAGTAGTTTTAATCCTTTTTATTGCATGTGAAGACTAGGTTGGTGAAGAAATGCGATACACTTGGGAATTTGTATTAAATGGCGGTGGAGGAGGGGGAAATGGTAACGATAATGTAGGCCAATCATTATTATGTGCAACAGGTTAATGGATGATCTCTTGCTAGCCATCATTGGCAGGTGGTTATGGTTGCATAGAAACATGTAGGGGGACACAGATACCAGAGACATTTTTGTGTGGTTGTGTTGAGCGCTCAACACACCCTAAAAGGTTTCATGACATTTTTCACATTTGGGTACCACTTGTTTTATTGCATTGTCTGAATTGATTTCACTATGGGGGGATGGTTCATTTTGTTGTGTTTTCATGACTCTTATCAATCAAGCTAGGTTTGTTTGAACTTGTTAAATGAAACCTTGTGTCTAAAATAACTTGGCATCCTAACTAAGAGTCTACAACTAACATTGCGACTAGCGAACTTGTGATCGATGTTGGGAAAATTCAAGCAGGTAAAATGGCCACACAGTTACACTAATCGCCAATCGTCAATGCACCATCAACATCAACATAAGTCAAATTTGGTTTGTGTGAGTTATTTTCCATGAAGTTTCAAGAGATAGTTGATCCCCATTGGCATCGATAAAATACGGGAGGGATAGACATTGAAAAAATCCATAAAGAAATCACTGATAGTCGATGACCGATGGGCTTGCTCGGGGTTGGGGAAAATCTAAAAATATTAAAAAAAATGATTTATTCTGCGTTAAACATATCAATGATTGCCAACTCCCAATACACTTCTGTCATCGGGGATTTTTTGAGAGGGCCAATCTGGGATCACTTGGGTAGGTTTATTGTTGATCACCGATCCTTGATAGTTTTAGGCGTCAAAAGGATGGGGTTTTAGAATGAGTAGCTTAAGGAAAGTCTCAATTCCAATTAACACGCATAAATGAAGATGTCGGTCTCAAGTGCCATGTGTCTTTGTCACATAGGGGCGTCGCACGACCTGGTTTCTTCTTGAGTCATATTAAGGTTCCCTATGTCCTAGTCACACCTCCTAGTCAAATTTTCCACGTCAACTCTATATGAAAATATCTATCAACGTTGGAGCTTTTGCAAGAAAATATCAACGAAAATTGTTCAAAGAGGAACCCCAACCCCCAATTCACTAGCTGGACTAGCAAAATGATGGAATTTTTTAGACACAATATACGATCGGATTCTAACATTTAATAGACTAGTTAATGCTTCATCCCACATTTTTTGATACCCCGCACGTCGATTGAACAACAACAATTTGAAATCATTGATAGGCCACGTTACAAACTGTTCCCACTCCTTCAACCTATGATTGAATTTAATTTTAAACTTATTTGAATATCTGGCGACAGATTTAATAGAACTACACTCATAACCCAAATTGAATGGTTGATGCGACAAGGTAAATCCATCCCTGTTAAATATCTAGAACGATTTTGAATGATTTCATTATGCGCACAAGTTCAAATTCCATAGAATCTGAAGAAGCAAAGCAAGCGTATTGAGACTGTGTTGGTTCTCATATTATGAAGACCAGGTTAAACAAGTAGCAGAGGTATGTATTCAAGTTTTTCAATTTGACGGTCATAATTTTCTCTATATACATATTATTTCATGCATAGTCTCTAACTATTTTCTAAGATGCAGGGAAAATGAATCCGAGAAAGAAAACCATGAGACACTCTCCAAGAGAACCTGTTGGCACAAGGGCAGACACAGGGTTCAATGCTACAAAATCGCACCAAAAAACCCCTAACTATTGTCCCTTTCGGCAACATCTGCGAAGCACATGAAGTCTCACCCAAGGTAGAGGCAGGGGTGGTTGTAAGAATCAAATGTCTGCAACCTTAGCTGGGACATAGATCTATGATTCTAACAATTAACATAGAACTCAACAGTTAACATTCATCAATATCTAGTCTTAGTTACAGCACAGTTAAACCCTAATTACAGAGTATCACAATATTCATTCAGATCTAAGTTACTTAAGAACTAATCATGCGTACACATGTCATATCCAACATCCATCCATATTATTAAGCACTAAGAATCACCAGATCTATCTATCATTCATCTATATTAAAGAACTAAGCAAGTAAACACATAAACACATCAATACATTGCACAAAGCATAGCAACACAACATGTATGTGGTTCACCCCCACCCTAGGGCTACGTCCACCAACTCTTCTCTTCTTTATTATCTTGGTCAAGATTCTTATAAGCACATATCATCTGAGTTCTACTCCATAGAAGACAAGAGATCTACGTGCACTCTGCCAGATCCTCCTTCTTCTAGCTAGGGTATAGCACAAAGCCTTCAAGCAGTCTCTTACAGTTACTTTCACTAGCCTTGCAAGCCTCACAAAGTATGCACAAAGCACTTACAACTCTTGATCACATAGATCCATCTCTATCACTTAGCACTCTGGCCTACTAGGTCTTTTGGTCTCTCTCTTACATTGCCTAACTACTTATTTATACATTACAAAATAGGACTAAACATGAGTAAACCCATGGGCCGACATCCCATACCCATTAGATAATACCAAATCCAAAAAAAGGGCCCTAAAAGGGTTTGAGATCCTGCGATCTTTGCTTCGTCTTTCACTCCACCTTTGACAGCCCGTCGAAGTCCAAAAATAGGTCAAACATGACCAAGGATCCTCAAAACTTGGTCAAGGGCCAACATGCCCCCAATACTCACCTGTGACTTGTCCCAAGTCACTCTGATCTGACTATTTCTACTTCAAAATCCTCAAGCTTGGCTCGATTTGCTTCACTTTTTGTTGTTCCATGGCCTCTTATTCAATGAACTCTTGTATGACTGCTTCGTTGATAGGTCTCTCTAGGCATTGTTCAGCTGCGATGACGACATGCTCCAGTTCTGCTCCTTGGCCTTCGATCTCTATGAACAATTGGTAAGCCTCATCTTGTACAGGTTGGAGCCTCTGAGTTACTTCCATAACTCTACTCTAAATAGTGTGGACCTGTTGTTGGGTAGTGTGTTTCTCTTGGGATCACTTCATTCTTTCCACTGCTGACAAGGGCTTCAACTATACATGTATTGTCTCTTCTTTCTTCCTCGCTTCCTGTAGCTTTGATCTCATGTCTCCAATTTTTTATTCTCAATGAGTCACTCATACATCTGGGCACTACGATCACTCAGTTTCTTGCATTCCAGAGCAAGGGCTTTGATTCTGTCAACTTCACTGCGAACAGTTGTTTCTTTTTTATCCCTTACATCCTGCAGGGTGTCGGGTATGGTGCGAAGCTCTAAATCTTATATTTGTTTCTATAGATACTAGATAGCTTCTGCGAGCTTCTCTACTTGATGCATGACTCGGTATTCTGCCTATGGTTATAATCCTGCCATAGATTGGAGGGATCTGTTGACTGCTTCTTTCACTTCGAGTTGCTCTGTGAGCAACTATTATTTTTCCTGTTGCATATGGGATTTCTCTTCTTCAAACTTTACCTGGAGAGAAACCTTCTCCTATTCTGCAACTTTGTGTTGTTCTACTATTATGCCTTGTACTTTCTTCAAGGCCTGGGTGGCTTATTTTATTTATTCTTGAGCGTGACGAAGGTGAGCTTCGACCGCATCAGCTAGTCGACAGAGTTGGGATGGATCATCTCCCAACTCTCGTTCTCCTGATGACAAGGGTGTAGTGGACACTGCGCAGTTATACTGAAGGGCCCATTGTACCCCTTATAATTCAACCTTAATTATGTCATACATTTCCTCTTGCTTAGCTTCTTGTTTCTCCACAATTTCCAATGAAGC
>JASDQU010188029.1:0-20569 GCA_032191745.1 Picea mariana
GGCAATCATCTTTATGGAGAGAATCCAAGTGCTCAAAGGGGTATTCATCAAAACCCTCAAGGTAAGAGTGAAAATCATCATGAAAGCAAGGTACTAGGTTATCCTTGGGTGTTTGAAGAATACGGGTAAAAATCTCATCTCCTTGTTGCCACTGATCAAGAGTAATCTGCTGTGACAATTCTAAAGGCAACACTTGGAAATGACTCTCAATGTCATAGATGGGATCCATGTCATAACGAACTATATCCCACCTACGTCTCCCAACACGTATGAACTCATCAATGCTATCAACTATGTCACTATCTGTGTCATAACATGCGGGTTTTGAAAATTTCAGGGACATATTTATTTCCTCCTTATCTCCCCCATCATAAAGTAGAGAAGCATCAAAATCTTGGGGAGGAGGGAAACTTATTGTTTCTTCTTGTGCAGGAGCTTCGAGGGCTTTGGTGTTTTCAGCATGCGTTATTTTTTCATCCTCATGGACTGCTTCTTTGTCTTTGATTATACAGCAAGGAATATTCATTTTGTTCAAGGCTTCCATTTCTCCTTCATTTTCTGAAACATGGAGCAAGGTGTCATTGGAATCCTGAAAAGGAAAGCAACTAACCTCATCGTCCTTTTGTCGTGCAGGAGAAACAAGCTCTTGGATTGCTTCATCAGAGGGAGGGGCATAGGCTGATACTTCATCATTTTGCTTGGGTTCCATCTACTCAGCCATGTCTTCAACAATCCCTTGTTGAATGATGGTTTGTTCCCCTTCTTCCTGGAAATCATCAACRAAGTTTTCATGGGAAAACAAACTTTCCATACTAAGAGTTCCTGAGGTGAAGAGGTCTTTTATCCTGGATAAGGAGATGTTTCGTTCAATTTCTGTAGCCATGTCATAAGCTTCATTGAGYGTCCTTGGGCCCTTTTTATTGAGGGGCAAGCCTAGGTGTGCCAGGATCGCATGCGTATAGAGATGGACGATATACTTGTCTTCAAGACGATGGCTTCTAGGAATCTGACATAGAGTGCCCTCAAACCTACTCTGGAAGTCAAAAAGGGTTTCATTCTCAGCTTGTTTTATATGCTCTAATCTTTTTAGCAGTACTGAGATGTCTCCTAATCTTATGCCCCATTCTTTGAGAAAGACTTCTTCTAGCTGGTTCATGGAGGTGATGCTCGCATCGGGAAGATTATCATACCATCTTTTAGCATTCCCGTGAAGAGTGGTGGGAAAAATTTTCATCACTACATCTTCGGCATCATCATCGATAGGATGGAGTCCAAAATAAGAATAAAAATTACTCATGTGAAAGTCAGCGCTTTCCCGATCGCTACCGGTGAATTTAGGGAGCCATCTTTCTTCTATCGGGGGTATTTGTCGTGGGTATCCCGGGATTTTGCTCATGTCTAAAGGCTTGTAGTTCCCACGATCCCATTGTGAAGTCATCGTTGGCTTCGTCATCAATGGAGTCACCAGATAATTTTCTTGAAACTATCAAAAGATAAGGGAAAACACCCTAGTGGAGTCGCTAGGTAAGCTTGTAAGATAAGGCATCTAGAGGCAAGGCTTATCGAAGAGTGTCGTCTAAGGAGAATTGACTCAGTGTTCCCCGGCAACGGCGCCAAAATGTTATTGCACAGTTTTTAGCTAGGATAAAAGGCTATAAGGTAGAGGGCCAAACTGGTGTAACAGGAACCTATCCCACCCAATGTCACCACGATGGGAAGGTTCTTTCTCTTTAGGGAGGCTAGGCCCAGGGGAGACGTCCCCGGTGACCTGGGGATTTGAAAGGGCAAAGGATAATAGGACAAGGACAAGTTCCCCTTTCACAGATCACCGCCAATCAGATAGTCCCGGCTAAACAACCAATAACAAGGTATAACCAAGAAAAGAAAAGCACCTGCTTGAGACAATACAACAAGGAAACTGATACGTGCAATCTTTGATTAGTACTTCATATATTTTAAAGACTACCTGGTATTCAATATGAGCAGTTTAAAAGTAAATGTTGACGAAGTCATGTTTACAAATAGCAATAGCAGTAATGTCGCTTCACCAATAAATACTAGAATGATACAACATTCAATATAACAAATCACTTCTTAACTCAATTAATGCCTTCAACAACCATTCAATTGCTCATAAAGTAAAATGTTGCTGCAATAAAGATGAAATATTCAAGGATGACGTCAACAACTTAGGGTTAGTAGGTTAGGGTTAGTGTAGTTAGGGTTTCAATTCAAAAAGGTTTGAGAGTGTTTTAGATCCAATTCTACTTCAACGTTTGAGGCTGGAGATCAGTGCCTTAGGGTTAAATGGAGTCAAAAAGTGAAGGACGCACAGGTTGAAGGAGACGAGATTTAAAAGGACTAGAGGGAAAAGTTTCAAGGTGCTGCTAAAGCAGGGCCTCAAAGACAGAACCCTAGGGGAGAGAGACTCACTCCGGTGTTGCAAAAGCAAGGCCTCGTGCTCTCTCCTCCTTCCCGGCAAACGGCTAGCTCATATGAAGGACAAAGTCAAGACGAGAAGGCTTAAAGAGGGAGAGTGTTGCTGCGGCAAAGCTCTTTCTTCAAACCCTAAAGAAAAACGGCCCAAGGTGTAGATAACCTAGGCCTAGGACGTCTTCCTTCTCTTGGATTCTACAAGGTATGGCTAGCACAGGGGAAAGAGAAACAAGGAGTGTAGCTACGGCTAGGCTCTCTTCCTCTCTTTCAATGGCTTAAGGTTTCTCTATCAGGGGACATGAGATAAGGACCTACTTGTGTGCTTGTCACCTAGGGTTTTGATTCAACAAATTTATAAGCAATATGCAAGAAATTTAAACTACAACCATTAAATAAGAAGTTTTGCAGAAAAAACACTTACAATTCATGAAGAAATAACCATGCAAACCCTAGTTGTAACACCTTCCTTCAAGAGAAACACCATAAATGCCAAAAAATCTCTTCCTTCAACAAGTGCACATCACTAGTTCAGCCAAAAACCCCAATAGGGCACTAAAAATCAGACCTCACTATGAGTGAGTGATAATTGATGATCAAAATGAGAGTCAAAACCCTTAATATATAGTGTATCAATGACCTAATTTTACCTTTTAGGTCATAAAAAGGCCGACAAGGCCATAATGTCAAAATCATACTGTTTTTACATTAAATGCTAAGTAAAAAGCCCTAATCAAGTAAAAATGAGAGTAAAAGCCCCTTCAAGGAAGGCGCTAGCCCTTTCTAGGGCAAATGAGACACCAAGGAGCAAAATGTTAGCCCCCCAGGGGCCTCTCCAACATGCTACACGTGCCACTGCTGCCCAGTCTGCCTCTAAAAGCATCCATGAAGTTGGATGACGTCATGGTGAAGATGGAGACGTCCCAAGCCTTCCAAGGCTGGCGTTCTACTGAAAAGGGGTCATTCCCCCCAGGCCTAGTCCTGCCGGAGTGCTTATGATGGAACATCCTCTTCCTTTCCGGTGCAAAAGCCCTGATCCATCTCCATCCTGTCTCTACCCCCTGGTGGGGTCTCAACATCCATCTGGTGAGCTCTTCAGCCCCATGGAGGTCCGAACTGGTCATCTCCCCATGTGTACCAGTCCAAATGGTACCTCGAGCATGGTCCTGCACATCAAAAGCTACGCTCTCCATGNTAGCAATGTTAATCACATCTCATCATCAATATTATTAAACATATGCATAAAAACCCTAATACATCAGTCAATAGCTCAAAGACATTACAAAAACCTGCAATACAAGATTGGAGAAAAAGACAAGACGTCCTATTGGGCTAGTGTCCAGAAGAAAAGGAAAGTTTCCAGGAAGATTTCATCCAAGCCATGTAAGTGAGGTGATGTGGCTAGGGGATGTCCAGACATGTGGGTGCAGTGAGGGCTAAGGATGCATTATCTTATCTGTGGGTGCCTTTGTAGAAGGCGAGCTGTACCTGTCATGGATGCATTTTTTTCCAAGCCTATTCTTGCCTTTATTCCTTTTCTTGCTTTATTCTTTTATTTGCTTTTTCTTCTTCTTTTTCTTTTTATTCAAGGGCTCACCAGAGGACATTGCCTTGGCATGGTGACCAAAGCTGACAGTGTTACCCACAAGTACTTTGACAGAGATGAGAAGGCTGGCTCATGATGAGACCCCCTTTCCCTCGGCCATGCAACCAAAGGTCACTGCCCTGGCGTGGTAACCAAATGGTGGCAATGTCATACTGTTAGGTACCCATGAACCTAATAGGCTGGCTCGTGATGAGACCCCCTATCCTCTGACTAGGTCTTGTTTGTTATTTTCCGGGTCCCTCTTGTTTCTTGCTGAGAGGCCTTTTATTGCCTTCTCGGGGATCCTTGGGCGAAGCATCTCAAGGTTTCATTTCTAGGCTTTCAATGCCCGAACAAGGGGAATGGTATAGATGAGCAGGTGATAAGATGAAACAGTGGTGCTATGATGGGAGCGGACGATGGCTTTTCAGAAATCTCCCCAGTGGCAAACCAAGACCTATGGGCACAGGCTTGCTAGGGCACCTAGTCAATTTCCCCAAGCATGGTCATGTAGGCTAATGTAAGATCCAAGCAGTTGTTAGAGATAAAAGGAATCATATGCATATATTTAAAGGTTTCAATGATCAAAAGTGACACATACCATGATACCTGGACCTATTACCTCATGGAGCAAGACAAAGTTGATGGAAGAAGAAAAGGATGGGCCCTCCAGGGCCATGCTCAGGTCAATCCTGCTCTCGGTACTCCATGTCTAGGACCTGTGGGCCTCGAGACATGATCTCCTAGTTATCCCTAAAAATCGGGGATAACAACACAGATTGGGTCTCAAGAGGGAACCAAATCTCTTTCTTCAGTCAATATCGCTTCTAGGCTCATACAGTGATTACAATTGGCCTCTTGGGCATGCATAAAGAATGAGAATGATGGAAGAAAGAAGAGGAAGAAGAATAGTTGTTTTTGTAGAAAGAGTGGTGTTCCCATGTAGATCTTCAGTTTCTAATGGCCTCCTTGCTTCAATTTTCCTTTCTTTGTTGCTGATTTGAACTCCTGATCTTTTACAATGAGAAACGTCTTCTATAATATAGACTGATGGGAGAGATATGTGTAAGTTTTAAACCTGCAAAGTAAAGCAATGCATATAGATTCTTAAGCAAAACAGAAATTAATCAATGGCTCATTCACATAGTACACAGAGATTTATACTGGAAACCCTCAAACGGGAAAACCTTTCTTATATTCATTATATCGAATTTCACCATTCACCATACAATATATATACAATGTTTTTAGGTATTCCGCAGATACCAAAACCCTAATCCCTTAATCCGGGATTAATTTAGAAAACCGCTAAAAATACAATAATGGCCCAAATTTTTTTTTCGTGGCAATGCCTCGAACGCTGCGCGTAACTAGGGGGGGGGGGGCATACCTAGCCCCCCCTGGGACTCCCCTAGGAAGCGCTCGGCGCACACAACACAAAGAGCACTACTAGAGGGATCATCAGACGTAGTTGTCGAACCTGACGCACCCACACACACATGCAAAGAATATAACATATACCCAACAATATGTAAGCCCCAAATTAGGTTAGAATGACATTTCTTGGCAACCAATGAGAGCCCTCTATTCTCCAATTGCCAAAAGAGGTTACAAAATAGAACCTTCAATTCAATTGCCTCTCTTATATTCAAATCCGTGGCCTAAATATTGTTGTTTTTGGTGCTTTACGTTTTTTTTTTTGGTTGTAGATCTCTTTGTGTCGGGGAGTGGGTTTGAACCCAAAATTCCTTTTGCACTTTATAATATAAAGTTGACCTTTATGATATAAAATTACTTTATAAAACACCACATTAAAATATAAAATCATTTTTTTTTTCTTGACTGGGGAAATCAACAACTAATCGGGCACCTACTTGCGTGACATGTGGTCGTGTTATCCGAATGCTACCACTATAACCCTAGGCATGACAACGCATCCCCTCACGCGGCACACAAGGCTAGTGGAGGGTTTTGAACCGGTGACTTCACATAACAGAGTGCCTTAACAATACACTCCATCACTCACTGTTCTACACCCCGGGGGCTAATATAAAATCATTTATAAGAATAAAGTGGACTTTATATTAAAATGATCAAACTCTATTATAAACCATGCTTTTTAAATTAAAACAAGGTTTAATAATAAAGGGGGTTTATTAAGTTGTAGTGCATTAAGTTGGGTTGGATGGGAAAGGTCCACCATCTGTTCACTTATGTATCCCTTGTATTGAAACATTATCACATACCTTATGCCATACCTGCTTCATATGCATGTGTGTTTTAGTATGATTAAGTTGTGGGGCCACCATATTGCTTGTCCTCAAGGATTATATGTCACATGACTCAATGTGAGCTATCACCTGTGCCCACCATTTCACAACAAGGAGGGCCCCCTCCGTTGCATAAATTTCGACCCTTCCATGGGTTTGATTGGGGGCATCATCCAACCGTTTGTGGCCTTGTTGAACTTATGCAGTGCCCTTCCTCCAAGTCGTGCTCTCATCCACGAGGGTTGTCTGATCCAAATTTGTGGGAGAAATAAGAGTCACTCATTTACCCTTGATGTCCTCCTTTCAACTAATATGTTGAAATTGACATGCTTTTGCACCATAGAACCTAGCACCCGTCGCATAGGGGCATACCTCTTGTCGAGGCTTTGCCAATGCAGTGCGGAAATGATGCACCGTGCAACGTGTAAGAGGAAAATTTGTAGCTGCAAATTTTATCCACTCACCGTGAGAGCAAATCTCAATTTTGGACCATGAAAATTCAGGCATAGCTTAGCCCTAGGAAGTGCTTCCCTTGAGGATTTGTTGAATAAAAGAGCAGAGATCGAGAATTTGGTAGTTGGAATCTGAGGGCAAAGTTTGTCTGCAAAATTACACTTGCAATTTTCTCCCAGTGTGATGCGTTTCGGCCCTTGAAAACTAAGACAAATAATTCTTGTGCCCAAACTTAGAAAATCCTGTGATCATTCTAGATAATGGGCTTTGAAACTTGAGAAATGAGCACACAAGCGTGGTTTATGTTCTCAGATGTTTTCCCACTCGTGTGCTCTGCACGGGGCTGAAAGAACCGTGTCATAAGTAGCCCATGCACCCATCAACAATCTCCTAAAATGGTTTCTCGATTGGCAGATTGGTGAGAGAGAATCATCTAGTTGAATTTTGCATGGAAAATGCCCAAAAAGTCACCTTTAGCATACTAATATTGATATCTTTACTGGATCGTTGCTTAAATCAATGCGACTGGTGTGTTTCAAACTGCATCATCATTGTAATCATTGTTGTAGATTGTTTTGCATTGTATCATTGTTAAATTCAATGAATCAAATTGTTTCACTATATTGTTGCTGAAATTAATGCACCGAATCATTTTGCATTGTATCATTACTGAAATCAATGGATCAAATTGTTGTGCACTATACTTTTGCTAAAATCAATGCACCAAATCATTTTGCATTGTAATATTGCTAAAGGTATGATATGATTTTGCACTATATCATTATTGAAATCAATGCACTGGATCATTTTGCACTATACCATTGTTCAAATCAATGCACTGAATGCACCAAATCATTTTGCATTGAAATATTTCTAAAGGTATGATGTAATTTTGCACTATATCATTCTTGAAATCAATTTACTGGATCGTTTTGCACTATACCATTGTTCAAATCATTTTGCACTATACCATTGTTCAAATCATTTCACAGTATACCATTGTTGAACTCAATATACCAAATCATTTTATAGTGTATACTTATTCATATCAATGTATGTGCCATCTGATCCTTTTGCATTGTTAGTGAAATCAATGCATCGTATGTATATTAACTTTATAAGAGCTAATAGGATGGATCTAATACTTTTGATCTCCAATTCACTCCCAACAAAAAAGCTGTTAAACTTGACCTTGTCACAAACGGATCGTATATGAATCTTGTAACAACTTATAACATAATACTTTCACTCTTTGTCATGATTGTACTAAACGGCAACTTATCACATACAATCAGTATGAATCATGACTCTACTTTTGAACAATATTTTAGCCATTTGTTATGATTCTACTAAAGTTTTATGCTAATGTTTGTTACATATTTTTTCAAAAACAAAATTGAAACATTATAGTGATATCATTTAAATTCAAGTTTTATTATTTTCTCTACACATTTTCCATTTTTGTTATTTTTCTGTACACATTACAATTTTTCTTTTGCAAGTGGAGGGAACTCTGGTTGCACCAATGACTTTTTGGAGTTGGGATTCCTTGAATTTGTTGTAGTATACCATGAGTTAAATCCACAGTGAAACATTCACATACAAAAACATTACTATTCAAAGCATAATTATCATAAACATTCCACAATATCGTCTTAAGTTTGATTTGTGCACATTCCCTAAGAATTATGCCTTCTTAGCATGTACTGAATTAAGTGCCGAATTAACCACAAATTTATCCATCTTAACCCCAAAGTTAGGGACAAAAACAAAATCAAATGGATAATATTGTAGTTGCATTTGATTGTCTTAGTGTCCTAACCAGTGGTATTGTCAACTTCTTTCATCTTCAATATTATCATTGTTCATTTCCTTGTTAAAAATAGACATGATGATGCTCAATTTTCAACGGTTTATAAATTATATCACTCTATCAAACAAAAAAAACATAAGAGAAATGAATAGTGTTAACCCCAAAATAACTTATTTCCAACAAATAGCAGCATGTAAATAATTTTTTTACAATACTGAAAACAATAGAAACCAACTTTGAGGTCAATGCAGTTGCAATGCTGAAATCAATGCATGTCAATGTTGAAATCATGCATGCCAAATTCAAATCCAAATTACATGAGCCACAGATTCTAACACAATTACTTCATCAGTGCATGACGTCTTCTAGTTCTCATATGTAGGGCTTACATTTTAAGCAAGAATCGGGTTTAGGCTTAATGGTGTAAAAAGATTGTGAGTTTAGATGACCCAACTGGGGTTTTTGAAAACACAATGGAATGCAATTAAGTCAATGCTTTTCTCAATTTTATTAGCATTTGTAAGTACCCACTTGTCCCCAAGCTCCAATGACCATTCAAGTGTATCGAGCTTAGTAATAATTGCAAATGTCTATGCAATGGAGAAAGGGTGCACTTCCCTATACATGCAAATCAATAGGTTTCTTACAATGATATTAGCACTGCTTCTTTGAATGTTTAATTGACTTGCAAGGGTTTCATGGCATAGGGTTTTATAGGATGATATTTGTATCCATCCTTTGAAGGTAGAATAGGTTTGTAAAGGTCTCTCTCTCTCTCTCTCTATATATATATATATATAAGCATCTATCATCCATATTAATCTCCCTTAACACAATTATTGTATTTGTTCTCATAGTTCCCTCTCACCATAATTGTCTTTAGATGATCCCTCTTTGCCATAATGGTTTCAGTGTTCGCAAAATAGGCTAGCAGAGTTTAAAGAAATTGATCATACAACTGGTTGTAGGCTTGCTTCTCTGTGGAGATATCATAGGATTGGAGAAGGCACTTGCTATTTGGAGCACCCTTGTCGCCCAAAAATGCTCACAACAATTGGTGTTTCTTCCTTGAATTGAATGGAGGGTTTTTTGAATCATTGTATTTCTTACGTGAATCATCCAAATTAAAAGCAATTATACTCTATGTTAATCGTCCAATTTGTTGCTCAAGATCTCACGTGAATCATCCAATATTGATACCACTAGTTACTACATCCAACACACAAGAAATTAAAGTATTGAAGAATCAGTACACGTAAAATAGAGGTTATGAAGTTAGAACCATAAACTGCAATTTTCTCATTGAGTCATTGACTCATTTGATGTCATAAAAAACAAAATGTATTACATAGACATTGATACTATGGGTGGGAATGCCAATGGCAAATGCAAAATAGGGTAGATACTAGATACAATGGATATTTTCTTTCTTGAGCTTAATGCTTTGCTAAAGCAAGGTTATTTGCAGTGCTGGTAGCTCCACTTGCAGTAGATGGCATGGTAACAACGATAGATGGACTTGGAGGAGAGGAGGCAACACCAACATTAATGTTCCTCTCTTTCCTTTGAACTTTATCAGCAACCCTTGATGATTGAGCCATTATTTTTGTGGTACAAATGAAGAAGAACACTATTGTTGGAGAAATGACAAATCTAGGAAGTTAGAATGCCTTCAAATCTCATGGAATCCCTTCAAATCTGTTTTTTTCTTCACTTGCAGAATGTGAGAGAGTTTTCCTGTGGCTGTGAGTGAAAAAAAGGGGAAACTTTCTTTTTTTGACTCTATTTTGCCCCATTGCATATCTGACACCTCAAGACATGCTAGGGAACATGTCAAACACGAGTTTGACACGTGTCCTATTTCAAGGGACATGTTAAACTCATGTACGACACATGGGATATGGACATGCAGGCCCTGGGGGATGTGTCCCATTTCTTAGCTTCCAGACTGTGCCTCATGTGTGATTCGTATAACTTCTTTGATGGGACTCTATTTAGTAAATAAATTGTTGTATGGATTGTTTCCACCTAGTGTTTATTTGGAAGTGACTTTCCTTCAATTTTTTTTTTTCATTATTTTTATAACTATCCTGCTTCTTTCAACATCAAGAATTTTCTTATGGATTCCTTGTTTTTTGCGAAAGTTAGAAAATTTCACAAACTCCTTTCATTTATTTGACTGGAGAACCTTTGTCCTTCTACCAATGTATTCTTCAATTGCAACCTTATTTTCTTATATACTCCTATTGCACTTGACTTTTCCTTAAGAAAGAAAACCCACTTCTTCTAGGAAAATTATGAAGAGAAAGAAAAATTCTTGGCACCTACGAATTGTGGCATATCCATTGGACCACATGCCTTTGCATGCACAAGCTCCAACACTTTGCTTGCTCTCCAAGCTTTACTTGTGTCAAAAACCTCCTTGTGTTTTTTCCCTACTAGACATGTTGTACATACCCCTTCCATCTCCTAAATAGAAGGGAGACCTTTGACCATTTTAACCTACTTTGAAAAGAAAGATGTTGAAAGTTTAAATCCCCATACCTTTAACGCCAAAGTGTATCGACATTGGTATCTACCTTGTCTACTAACCTCTGTGAATCTATTAATGCCACATCTTGTGAATCTAACATTGCCATAACATGAAACTTGTACATCCCATGCTCCTTCACTCCTGAAGCAATAATCTTCTCGGTCCTCTTGGCCTTCACTATGCACTTCCTTGCCGTGAACAAGATTTCTACATGCGAGCCTTGTTTTACAATTTCATTATCAAAAACCAAATTTCTACTCAGACTAGGGTTGTAGAGAACAATCTTGGATATGAACTTCTTACTAGTTAATTATTGTTGTACATTACCATACCCTTCAATGACATGGGTTCTGCAATTGGCTAAAATAATTTTCTCTATCTAAGACCTAGTTTCCACAAAGAGAACAAACCAATCCTTCCTATATGTCATATGCTTTGAGACACCTAAGTCAAGATGCCAACTACCTACCTCAAGCTCGTAAACCTCTATGTGCCTCCACTGAGCAATAACCTTTTAAGCATCTAACACTACTGTATTGTGCAATCATCTTTTAAGTAACAACCTTTGTAAAGAAAGAAATACAATATACAAACTTGAACCCCAAAACAAAATTGCCTCTACATGCCTTCTTTCCTGCCTAGAAAACACCTTTTAGTGAACAACAATAATAACCCATCACCTTGGCTACCTCTTGGGGTGTGTTGTCGCCGCCTAATCTGCACCTCGGGTGATGTGAGAGAAATCTTCAAATCACTGGGTGCGGTCTCGGGGGTGAGTCTCGAGTTGGGTCACTGCCATCAAACACTCGACTCCTCTGTTTAGGCCAACTCCTAACGAATCCAAGGGGGATAGTCCCTAATAAAAGAATCTAAGGCTGAGTAAACTAATGACAAGAATTTAGGAGTTTAATACTAAAACAAGGAAAACATTTTAGTGTAGCAACATATATGACAACTTAAAATGATTGCTAATGAGATAAGATAGTAAATGAAATACTTCAAAAGCAGAAATAAAGTAAAAGACCAGTACCAAAGGTGTATAGTTGCAAGATAAAGGTTCTGCCTTGTACTTGATTGATTTTAATTAATTAAGTGGTTTTTGCTTGGATTGCACTTAATTTCGTTAAGTGAAATGGATAGATATAGGGATCTAACCACTCACAACTACCTAGATTGCAAGATTGAGCAAAAATGAAAAATGTTATCTAATTAAACTACTCCGCTCTATCAAAATCCGTTCTGGTCTGCAGAGATCGTGTTAAACTCGCAGGGCAGAGAGCATAATAAGATTTTCATGGGGAAGGTTAGTTACTCTTTGCAAAAAGGGAAAACTTGAAAGAGCTATGAAATGAAAACTAGGAAACTAAATCTGAAAAAAATGCTTTCTAACTAATGCTTGAAAGGAAAAACTGAAAGGAAATATTTTGGATTTTATCTTGGTTGATTTTAGTCAGTTTTAACTCTTCGAATTAGAAAACTTAGACAAAAGGCAAAAAATGATGAAATCCCCCTGGGGTAGGGGGGATGAGAGGGATGGTGGGTTATCCCACTAGCTCCTCTGATTTACAATCTTGAGAAAGAAGTGTTTGCTGGTCTTTTATAAACCAAGGGACCAGTCAAAACTTACAAATTCTAGAAAAGAGCAAAGAGGAGGAAGAGAAGGCGCCCAATGAGGTCCTGGATGCCCCTGATCCGCAAAAATTGGGCAGAGTCTCTCTCTACCTGTTTGTGAATGATGAGAAAACAGCAAGCAAGTTTCTCCTTAGAAACTTGCCCAACTGGCTTTAGAATTACTTGCAAAAGATCATTAGTTTAACACTATAAATTTCTAAGTAAAAAGGTAAAAGCAAGATGAGTTAAGTCAACTAGAAAATCGGCGATAAACTAATCTTTTAGTGAATTTTAGTTCGCTGTCCAAACAGCAGACAGCGGGCACTTACTTTGCCAAGATATGAAAATAAAGCTATTGTATCAAATCTATCTTTTAGTATTGAAATCTAACTTTAAAAGCTTTACTAAAAGATAACTTTTTGACTAGATCTACTTAAAGGATTATAGAAATAAAAGTATAAAGTAGATCTAAACTAAGCATGCATGTTAATGGATTTATTTACGATATATCTTTAAAATATAGACCTAAAACTTTGCATGCAAGAAGTAACCAGATTAAAACTAATAGAAAGATAGAGAGAAATAGAGAGCTTGAGGAGCGGGAACTTCTTGGGCTATGGGGTCCTTCGGTATTGTGCTGAGGGACTATGTTTGCGGAAGCTTTTGAGCTTGCGGAAGGTTGCTCAAGGCTGACCCAACCGCTTCTCAAAAGGTGAAGACCCTGCAAAACTAAATACTTGCAAAAAAGGGGGTTTTTAGTCCCCTAATCTCGTCAAAGATGGTGATCCCTACACAAGAGATTCAAGTGGCATGTTCAAATGAAAGCACATGCAAATTTAAAATCTCTAATATAAGAAAACAATAGAATCTTTATTAGTTAATAAGCCAATAAGATTCTATCCTACTCGGTGGTAACACCCCTTCAAAGGCCAAATAACAAAACTAAGTGCAAATATTTAGCCTACGGTTACCTCACATATGAAGAATTGAACTATTGGCATCCACACAAGAAATGCACAACATCGAGATGACCTCCAAAGTCTTTCTTTATTCCAAAAATGATATTACAGTAGTAGTACAACCTCAAGCGAGCCAAACTCCCATTTAACCAAATGAGTGAGAGTTTGCTTGCTTAAATGCTTAAATAGTCAAAGAGGGTGCATTTCCCAAGGTGGTCGAATGCCAAGTGTGAGGAGAGTGTGCGCCACATCTCAAGGTAAGAGGAGTGAGTGCTCCACAACCCAAGGGTAAGAGAGAGAGAGGGAGACACCTCTCAGGAGGGTGGGTGCGACTTTCCTTGGGATTGACTCCCTCAACGAGAGTGCGCCACCTCTCAAGGGGAAGGGCACACCTCTCCTTGGGATTGTCATCAACTCTCTCCTAAGTCGCCACAACTGATCACTTACCATCAATGAAGGAGATAAACTGAAATCAAACTAAAAACATGTCATGTTTCCCCAAATCAAGGAGGAGAAAAATCTCCACCTTTTAATGAGGGAATAAATCACCTATTTGAGGAAATAATTGATTTTATGGGTAAAATCAATTATTTTTGTTCCAAAAAGGGGTCATTAAGGCAAAGGGGGTATTTTGAGTAAGAAAAACATAGTCCCCTAGGTGATTAACATCTCGTAGTACAACTTATTAATAAATTACAAGGTAAAATGTCATTTTGACTAGACATTTTATGTTTAAAAACTCCTAGAAGGACCTCATGCATGTCCATGAGACTCGAGACAAATGACTAGCATGTAATATACATTTGACACTAGACTCAGACAAAACACACTAAGGCACGACCATTAGGACACACTCTAGCTTTGGAGGTATGAGTGAAAATTTTTATAACATTATAAGTCGCCGAAGCGAGGTATAATGAACCAAGTGAAAAAAACACTCTAGAGTATGTACTAATAACAATGTCTTAGGTGAGCTGAGTCTTTTACATACTGGAGACATCATGCTAGCTCATTTTATACAATTCCCCCAAGGGGGGGTATGGCACATGCATCGAAGAGGAAGAAGAAGAAGAAGAAGAGAGGAAGGGGGGGTATGGCACATGCATAGAAGAAGAAGAAGAAGAAGAAGAAGAAGAGGCAATGGTGCCCGACAAGACTTCTGAACTTTGAATTTGAACAAGTGCCTTGTTCAACTTTGTGGATCATCCTAAGTCCTTCCCGGTGCAACTGGGAGGTAGCAAGGTGTATTCATCACTTGTAGCAATGATGTTTGTTTCCTATCAATGTCTTTCTACAAAAAAATCTTCCCAACTCTATGGCTACCTTCACAACTTCTCCCTACAACCCAAAAATTCCCAACTCTTTGGTTGCCTTGGCAACTTCTCCTTGCAAACAAGTCCAAGGGGTTAGCTCAACCGGTTGTCACCAATGTTGTTGGGCATTTGGCTAGTTCCATGTTCATAGGTGCCCAGTTAGAATCCCCCTGGGTGAGGTGCACTAGTGTACATCGATGGTTTACTAGGGATACCACCCATTAATGTGGGGAAGCATCCCCTGGGTTTCCCTGTGAGGTTTTCCTTGGAAAAAAACTTGTCTTTGCCAACGAAAAATTTGAGCAAAGTTATTCCTTTGATGTCCTTACCTCTCTACTTATCTCATTTCTCCTTCCTTTTGGAGACTCCCAATGCAATTGTTGTTCCCAAGCACCAATCTATGATTCCCAAATCTGTTTATTACAACTACAAACCTGATTTTTTAAAAAATTCATGGAAGACCAAAAGAAAATTTCCAATTTTTCAAGCTTACCTTCAACCTTCTCTTCTTCGTCTGGGTAATCATCTAATCCAACCTTTTTCTTGTTGTGATGTATTGTTTTTGAGTCCCATTGATTGAAACAAACAAAGTTCATTTATTGAATACGAATAAGGTTCATTTACTAAATATCCAATGTAAAAAGGACATTAGGTTAAAATCCATATAGGACAAGTAATAAATATATTTAATAGTGAGTAAGATATGATAATTTACAATGATGAATGGCCTTGGTATTTATAGGCCTCAAGGTGACCTTTCATGTAAATCCATCTCTTTATGTGATGCACCTTTTAATAATTAATATCCGAAGTTCTCTAGTTTGGGTATATATATTTATGAATAATATTTCTTTTTATATACATAACATTTCCTCCCCCTTTAAAAATGCTTGGTCCTCAAAGCATATTAATGGAAAATATTTATCTCTTATTTTGACTTGTAACTTCTCATGATTCTCTGTTCTTTGAAGTTGTGATGGTTGATGATATGATCTTCTAAGATTTGAGCAGATTTGTCGAATGGTGAAATGGTCTAACCACTCTAATTCAATCTTTTGTGGGGCTGTGCATTTATAGGGTTCTTGGAAAGGAACTGTTGTATTGCAATTCCCAAGATGACTTCTACTTTGAGACCAAATTTTATTGGAATTAATATTCTTTGGAATATAGTTTGAATATTGTCTTTGTTCCAAACAATGTTGATACACTAACCAGTTAAAGTAATGACTCTTGTGATTAGGATATCGATAAGTTGTCTTTGAAACTTGATCTTTCCTTCTCATACTTGTAGTGTTTTCTTGATTAACTTTTGGTATTATGTTTTCTTCATAAACCTAAGTCACTTTGTTGATCACTGAATTTCTATTAGCAAGTACACTTGGAATTTCCATCGTTTGTACTTCAACATCTAACAACTTCTTTATTTAATAGGGTTAGCCATTGTTTCTTTATCAACTAGTGGTTCTTTGTTGACACGTTGGTCTAAATTTGGTTGTGTTTTCTTTTCATCCTTCAACTTCTTGATTTGCGCAAGCAAACTTTGATTATGGTTCCTTAGGAGGAAAATCTCTTCATCTTTTTTGGACTTTGTCGAATTTATTTTTAGGTTCCTGACTCTCTGACGTCTCATCCTTAAACACATCGTTACATATTACACACATATATATACACATATAATTGATCAAATCCAATCAAATTCAAGTTCGGACACTCGATTCAACCGGAAGAACTACTGTGCAATACAATTTACCGCAGAGCTTCAGTGCAATTTATCGTAGGGAATTTGAATAATTTTTCTCATGAACCGAAAATTAGGGCACTATGTTGGATATGGCAGGCGAATTAGAGGAGCAAAGGCGACATAGAAGTAGATTATGGCGGGTGAATTTTGGGATGTCTGATTTGATGGAGAAAAAATTCTCACTAAGAGATTCACCCATTCGATAGTGAATTCAAACCATGTAGGAAGCATGCATGCAATCTGGAGACTTAATCTTTGAGATTTAAATTTAGTTCTAATCTCTCACTTTTGTGTAAAATGTGGATGATTATGTTGTTGAGATAGAGAGGCCAACGATCAATCATGCCAAAATTGCAGGGTTTGACTCAACTTGATAGACTATTGTGCAATACAATTTACCGCAGAGCTTTAGTGCAATTTATCGTAGGGAATCTGAATAATTTTTCTCACAAACCGAAAATTAGGGCAAAGTTTACCACAAAGCTTTAGTGCAATTTACCACAGGGAATCTAAATAATTATGCAATTTACAGTAGGGAATCTAAAGAATTTTTTTCAAGAACCGAAAATTAAGGCACTGTGTTGGATATGGCGAGCGAATTAGCATGCATGCAATATGTAGATTTAATCTCAGAGACTTGATCACGTAGTTGCAATGATTTCAACAATGGTATAACAAATAGTTGCATTAATTTCAGCAATGATATAACAAATAGTTGCATTGATTTTAGCAATGATATAATGCAAAATGATAATGTGTATTGATTTTAGTGATGATACAGTGAAAAAAGATGTAAAGTAGTCACGTAGTTGCATTGATTTCAACAATGATATAACTAATAGTTGCATTGATTTTAGCAATGATATAAAGAAATACGAAATGATATATTTATTTTAGTGATATAAAGAAATACAAAATGATATTTTTATGAATAATTACCAAATTGTAACCAATTATTCAAATCAATAAGGAATTATAAAAAATATTGAAAATAAAAACTGATATTGACATTCTAATAATAAGAGCTTTATATATTAAAGAATTTTTCATATATTATTAATTTAATATTAAAGGCATCATATAATGGAGTTTTATATGGTGGTTCGTTAACATAAAATATTTTAGATATGAGTATTTCAATGTTGAGAACCTTATTGAGTGTTTTTTCGGGGTTTACCATAGTATAAAATTAATTTGTAGAGTTTTATATATAGCACTTTAAGTCTTTATATATATTAGTATTTAATACCTTTAATATTGGCTCTTTAGTATTGACGGTTTTGGATAATAGGACTTTAATATGAGGTACTTTAATATATTAAGATATTTAAATATACTTCTGAATACTCTATGTTCTCAACAAATTGAGGAAACTAAGTAAATTTAAAATGATTAGATTAATCTTAGACATATACATATACATTATGTTGATGATCTACAAATTTTGTGTGACCGCCCACGACTGAAACCAACCTAGATCCATCTTAACCCTAGAATCTGGATCTATCAAGTGCCGAGAGGGATCAAATCTCTTGAGATGTAAACCTTTTCTCAAGTTTTGCACTCAAAAAGAGATTTTCTCCTTGAGAGATTTGATCCCTCTCGACGCTTGATAGATTCGTGGTTAAGACGGATCCGGGTTGGTATCTAGCACATGGAGGAGTTTCATAAGGGTTTTGCTTAACATAGCACACATTTGATTGACCCTTTGTGCATTCATGAAGATGGAAACCCATCAACTTAGGGTCTCCCTAAGTTTCATAGATTATTAGTTGATCATTGACATGTTGGCATGGTTTACTATGTGATGGTGGTGCACTCTCATCCTTCTTGCATACATTTCTATGGCATTTCTTGAGGGATGAATTGGTTATTTCATGGGAGAGAATTCTCCAACTACCATTTCTATTTTTGGTATGTGATTGGTTTCTCAAGGTTGATATTGGCACATTTATTGAGAATATCTAACCACCTTTCACATTCTCCTAGGTTTCTCCACTCTTGTGGTCATTGGCCTGAGGAGTTGGTTATTGCATTGGAGGAAGTGCCCTAACTAACCTTGTTATCTTTGGCATGGTTTTGGGCATTTCAAGGTTGTTTGCCACTTCATTTAGAGGAGTGCTCCACTCTATTTGGCATCATGGCACATTCTTTGGTGGCATAACTACCTTGGCACACTTCTCAAGCTCGCACTTGTCCATGTGCTATTTTTATATTATCTTGCTTGGTCAATGTGGTCCTATTGCACACATCTCAAGGGTGCTTCATGTTGGTGATTATTATATTGTTTGTTGATGAGAAGTTATAACTAATTTGGCACAGTCTTCAAGGGCACATCTCATCTCATGTATTATTTTATATTAAGGCTTGATCAATGTAGTCCAATTGCATACTTCTAAAGGGCACATCTATTCTCATGGGTTATTTTATCTTATATGGCCAAGTCAAAGTGGCCCAAAGACTTCTTCTTACACACTTATCAAGGGTGCACCTCGGTGGATATTATTTACATTATTTCTTGAACAAGGAGCCTATTGGAGATTGTCCCCTTCCATTTGACTCGGGCAAATATATTATTTTAATGCAAGTTGTTGGAGCTTAGCCTTGAAGGGAATTCCAAAGGAGAAGAGGACAAATGGCATCTTGCATGGGCTTGCATGAGCATGTTTCTTGAGGATGAAGACACGTGGCACTCTCATTTATGTAGCCTCATTATTCTAGTATTTTATGAGGACATTTTGTCTTGAGTGGCCCTCTTATGTAATATTTTAATCCTTTTTATTGTTTTTCTATTATTTTCTTAGGATAAATAAGTGGATCTAGGAACCACAAATACTATTTTATTGTAGGGGATTTGAGCTGAAATCTATATAAGGATTTGCTCACTCCATTTTGAGGGATGGCTGGCTTAATTAAGTAAATCTTTGGAGCTTCACTGAAGAGCAATTAAATCAAGGTGCAAGCTTATGTGTGGTTGTTACTTTATTTTTCTTTTGTCTCATGGGTAATTATGCTTATGTAGAGTTACCATGCAATTAGATGCTAGAAATAATCTCTAGATGTGCACTAGTTGTCATATAAGAAGGAATCAATGTGAGATTGTAATCCTCATAGTTTCTTGTTGTAGCCTTGATATTGGGGATGCTAAATGTAATTCTAGATCAAGTATGGTGCATATTTCTGGCTTATTTGTTCTTATGGGTTTGTGGTTGAGAAGTGTTTGGGGTTTGTTGACCGCCCATTTAGCATCGGTGGTCAACTCATGTGCCATGAAGAGATGCTTCATCAGATGCCATGTTGTCGAAGACCTTGGTTCTATAGGGCTGTATTTGGCCCAGCGCTTATTTTTGTACTTGGAATCTCCGCACCCCTGCGTGGGTTGATACTGTAATAGGTCTGCATGAGTCATGTCTAGGTTAGTTACCTTGGCATCGGTTCACTGGGAGAGTTCCTTTCACCGAGGGTTTTTTATCCTCAGGTTATCATTGGGCCTTCCAGCCTTAATGATTTCCCTTGAGTTTTTCCCTCGCACTTTACATATGTCCTCCAAAGTGGTGAACGACATTGCAGTGGGCTTATGTTTTGGTAACTATACAGGGAATTCATTGTAAATGACCATGCAAGACATCTTAGAAAGTTCCGCGGAATTCCGTCGAGTCTAGGTTAGTTTTTTTTAATTAATTAATTTCCCTAAGTTTGGAGGTTTAATTATTTAATTAATTAATTATTTTTGAGCAATAATTGTAAAAACTGGATCCTTGGACTTTTGATAGGGGTATTTGTGCTCAAAAGAAATGGAATAGCACCCCCTACATCCTTGGACCAAGTTTCAGCTCGGTCGGACAACTTTAGCCATGG
>JASDQU010188030.1:20362-30511 GCA_032191745.1 Picea mariana
TTTACTTTTTAGTCTATGCATAATGCCTTCACGAGAGTCGATAGTTTGAGGGAGGGTATTGTCGGGAGAAACTCTGGAAAGGTTCAATTCCCCAAAGGAATTTCTCCGTCAGGGTCCCATCTTAATGCTGCTTGCAACCTTCAAGCCCACTCGCACCTAGGGTTGTCCAAAATTAGGACTGGTTGATCGAAGAAAAAAGTGCTTCTATTCTGCAAACTTATACTACTCGCAATCATGCATGACACTCGTCAGTTTTCTATATTGAACGCTCCAATCCACTTGTCCCGTAACATTTACTCCCAACTCATAACATCACTTTTCATTTTCTTGACCATATATTGCAACTCCTTGCAATCATATAGAGAAATAGCGTTGCAATTCGTTAAAGATATACTATAAAGCAGAGACATTAAATTTATTGGTTCAATTATTGGTGCGTTTTTCGCACCTTAAAGTAAATACTGATAATATCAAGGGTCAACTAGGTGTTTGTCTATACAACCCCTAGTGCTTTAAAATTGTGTCCACTACAATGCATAAGGAAAAGCTTGATCTTCTGAGACCAAACGAAAACAAAGTTTTCACCATAGTAGTTATATGGTTATAATAATCGTTCAAGATAGTTAAGTAAAACTAATAATCAAACTTCAATCACGCCTTTAACAAACCAATCCTGTTTAACAAACTCTTGTATTATCAGTTACTCAAACATCATAGTAAATATGATATAGAAAATGTCGCTACTACTATTAACATGTCCCATATTCTACTTAGTGCCTATAAGAATCAACTGATTACCGTATTTCACCAAACTCCAGTGAAGTCAATGGAAACTAAGGACTTCCCGGCATCTTGTCCCAAGTATTCTATACAATTGACGTAGGGGTCTACATTATTGTTTGAAGTGATAATATGTCTTCATATAATCCATAAACTAGTTCTTTGTGGTTGCCATAGAGCATCACCACTGCACACAAAAGGAAATCATCTAACATCCCAATATGAACGAATCACCTTCTTGTCTATGCAGTCATTGAACATTAAATTGTGTGAGAAACAGAGATTACATGCTAAAGAAAATGCATTGCAGTTATTGCCATTCAAAGATACAAAATCCATGAAAAGTTGTAGCCCCCATGGAAAATGTATCTTTGGATCATACACAAAAGATTAAGCATTTGAGCAGTTATTGAAGTCGAGAATAAACATCATCCTCTGCCAAAAAGAAATCCCAAGGACTTGAAGCTCTTTTAGCCATAAATACAACAAAATAAATTGCAATAAAACCTGCTTGTTCCAGCAACAAAATATGCACACACTCAGTAAAGTCTCCTTTCAAGAATGAAGTAATGGCTATACTCATATGACTGCATGGAAAAAAAGGGGGACTGAAGCAAACTCTCCTTTCCACAGGATCAATATCCTTTATATCTCCAATAGCTTTGTAATGCTTTCAAGCTTCATAGAATACCTGGGGATTTCAGATGAGTTTCCAACTCTTTAAAGTGCCAGCTGACTCTAGCCGATACATATTTCCCCTTTCTCAGGAATTTCTAGAAAGTTTCCCACCCACTTCCAGATAAATCCAGCAGAGAAAATGTTCTTTATAGAGACATACATGATCAAATAAACTTAAGACACAATTCAACCCTGTACTAGAACAGGATATGGTCAACTGCATTTAATTTCTTACAGACAAGTAGCAATTCTATGTTAATGTGTACTTCTAAAAAATAACAGGGCTGCTACTGAAACAGAATTGAGGCAAAGCCAAATGATTACATGCATTTATTTTATGTAGCAAACTATGCTCGCAACCCTTCATCATTGAGCACAGATCTATAGTCGTAAATTAACACCCAGTGCTGGGTTAAATAGCTTGGGGGAGACGATGTTCAGCCAACACTACTAACTTTTGAAGATCCTCTTGCAAAAAAATCTTATGTCAACATAATCAAAAGGGATATCTTAGAGAATGAAAACCAAATCTGAGGATATTGAATGCTGCCTGTTTTCATTCTGCAAAGACAGTAAAATGACTGCTGACAGAATTATAGATCATGATGCCCAAATAAGTTAGTGAATTTCTTGAGTGACGTGTTACAGTACAAAAGGAATGTTCCTATGGGCATCTTTCGGAAAACATGATGCAAGTTTTAACTTGCACCTAGGTAAAACTCAGCTTTTGCACTTTGGGTTTGCACCATCAAGAGGCAGCTTGAAGGTCCTGTCATGCTGATAATGTGGGATCACAAAACTTTTGGTTATTCAAATAAAAAGACCGAAAATTTGACCAGCCAGATATAATCAACTTACTCCACCACCTCTCACTGATTGCGATAAACTATGACGAGAGCCCTTGCTGATTAAGTCATGATCTAGGAATACAACAATGACGGTTATGTCATCATGGAAATGTCGCCTAACTCCTCGGTCAATCCTTTTGAGGTCTGAATATCGCATTTCTCGTTTCCTTGCTGCCTCGTGCAGAGCAGCTTTAATTAGTCTCTTGGCACTTCCCTACATGACAATGTATCATCATACACAGAATTTAGCGCTCAGAAGAATTTTTTTCTCAACGGATCATCCACCAAAAAAACTGAATTTTCCTGAGATTATCTAACAGTACCAAATTAAAATAGGTAGCATGCTCAATTCTCATTATAAAGACTATTTGCAGATCAGAAGCAAAGCTAATCTTTGAATATCTTCAAGAAAATTTCCATAGGAAATAAGAAAGAGCAGATAGAAATAAAATCAGTACCATTTGCATCAAAAGAAACATTTAAAATTCTGTATGTAGAAATGACAGATCTCCCCAAGGCCTTGATGTGATGAAGGAAAAGAAAATACTAACAAATTCAAAATATTCAGTATAAATACTAACAACTATAAACACAAACAAAACCCATGATCTCTGTTTACATAATCCATACTTAAAGCCATACCGTAAATCTTAAGCATCATCATTTCACACAAACATCAGAAAATCCCTGCAACATAACTTTCCTAAATGCAAATAGTTATCATTGCTCTGTGTATTCAAAAACATGATTCTTCACTCATCTCTTCCTCTTCCTGCCTCGAACAATAGACAATTCCAAGCCAAAGACCATCCTACAAAAGGGGATTGTGAGGAACTAACTCTCCATCCAACTGCCGTAACTGAACTCAAATATAGACTTCAAAGGGCATGGTTTTAGGAAGGTGCCACCATAGAACCAAATTAAAGAACCTTACACTAGAAATATGAAGGCGGGAACACAAAATTATATATGTGACCCAAGCCTCCTTCATCAGTTATCCAAATTGAATAACAGGAATGCAAATTATTAAAAATTTCAAATAAAACTTAATAGTATTTGTATGAATATCAAAAATTAGAAGAACCTAAAAGCAACATCAGTCGACATTCTATAACTAAAACAAATTAGGTCACATCAGAATAACTGACTAGTACTACCCTTAAACATCCTGTAACAATTATGTTACTCCCGCTAAAACACATTTATCTATTTACTATAGACATAATTGAACATTACAATAAAGTAACATGGCACAGGGATTTGGAACAGTACCAATCAGTAATGGATATTTCTTATCTATCAGCTGCACACACTGACCAGTAATCAAATAGAGTTTGCAAAGACGACTAAGGTTATTTGTGATGTCAATGAAGTCTAAATCACATGGCCAGGGATGTTCATTTGACAATGTAATGATCCGAACATATAAAAGCATTTCATTCCAACAGAAAACAGCAAATAAATACAGCCAGCCATTGTCCTAATATTACCTAGATTCTATTCACTCAAGCCTGGATAGTAAATCATGAATACCTAGGGTTAACAATCTACTTCACTAGGAAGTTTACTTTCAAAGACAAAAATGGAAATCTTTACCATAATATCATTATCATAAGTCACTCTCTTCAGAGGCCTCCAAATATAGGTCACTTATTCTAGAAGTCCATACTTCTTCTCTGCTTCAAATTTATCAAACCATAAAGGCTTGTTAATGTGCAAGAGTATTTCACAGCAACATAAATCTAACATTAATGCTCAATTCAACTATTTAAAACCAAAGAATGCATTCCATCAGTCAAAAGTTCATCAAAAGATTCCACCTCCCATGCTATTCCATCTAAGATGTTTATTTCTTAATATGTGACATGTCCTCCACTGCGAACAGCCTCAGTCACAGCTATGTCCACCTATATCACTTGACTGCAATAAACCACTCTACATAACATCTCTGACACATTGAATACCTATCTGGGTGGATTGTTGGAACAAAATTTTCAGAAACAAAAAAATCTAATCCCCTAAAATTTCAAAGTTCTGATTCAATACTCTGGCACATATTTTGTCAAAGGAAAGCATTCAGTGGCCTTGAGTGTTGCAGTCTCATCTTCTTTACCCAAAGACATAAAGCCCTACCACTATGGGTGCATGATGATTGGGCCCAACAGTGTCCGCAAGTGAATGATTTAGGCCTGTAGGGAATATTATATAGCCAGCCAGACCTCCTAAACAATAGTTAGTGCCACATGCATGTGCTCCCCCCCTTTGCTGGTATTGCTTTGGTGCTTCGGTTCCTTGGACCCTGTTATAACATATAGGAAAGAAAAGTAGGATTGTGTAAATAAGGCACAGCTCTTCTCTTAGCTAGCTGGAATTCTATTACCCTGACATAAATAGGTTTAGCATTTATCATGTATAAATGTGTGTATACATGCATGCATGCATAGAAACTTAGACAAATACCCAGTTAATCATAATGGAAAGAATCGTACATATAACCAGGTATATACCATCTTAGTTTTTAACCAAATGTCATGTGCATGAATCCCCACCATAATCAATACACTCTACAATACTGTCCAACTAATCCATCACCTCGGGGCATATTTTCCTATGGCATATTATAATATAATTATGCATCCAATAAGGAGAGGCAGGTGCAGGAGAGGGGGTGGTTATATCTGATCCCAGAGAACACCAAGAAACCAAGTTTGCTTGGTGCATAGGGGAAGCCATCAATAATGAGGCTGAAGTGTTGGCAATTTTCAAATTCCTCACCAAACTCACAAGAGACACTATGATAGTCATTGGAGACTCTTCTTTGATCATCCACGCATTGAGAATAGAAAGGAGAAATGCATCTCCCACTCTAGCCAGACTCATTCTCAAAGCAAAAACCCTTGTCAAGCAATTCTTGCCGGTCCACTTCTATCATGTTTTCTGGGACACAGTTGTCACTAATGAAATGGCAAATGAAGGCATAACTATGCGTGAGGTATGTTGAAAATAATTATATTGTAGGGGACATCCATGTCAGGATGATAAAGAGATTGTGGATCTATGGTGACACTCCAGCAAAAACTAATCCAGCATAAGCCTTGAACAAACCAAAAACCCTTGTCAAGCAATTCTTACAGATCCACTTCTATCATGTCTTTCGGGAAACAGTTTTGTCACTGATRAAATGGCAAATGAAGGCATAACTATGTGTGAGGTATGTTGAAAATAATTATATTGGAGGGGGCATCCATGTCAGGATGATAAAGAGATTGTCGATCTATGGTGACACTCCAACAAACGCTAATCTAGTGTAAGCCTTGAACAAAAATATCACATAAAGAGAAGTAAACCAATGAAAAAGAGTTATGGTGCCCTTTGACAAGAATCAATCACTAATGAATMCAAGATGATGATACAAAAGACTCATAAGGTGTGTATTTATATACAACTTATGAGGTGGGGCRTCTTCCCCCATAAGGGGGTTATGGGCMCACATAAATGCCCAAGAAAACTTTAGCCACCTAGAATAATGTAAAATAATGTTGACTAGGTCAACTATTAAACCATAACCTAGTAAAACAATAATAAGGGCAAGTAGCCATAATGTCAAGTAACAACAATTGAAGATTACCATCATTTCAACACCCCCCCTACTCTGAGCATGGGGTAATGGAGAATATGATCAAATAGAAAAGGAGAGGTCATRCCTAACTCAATAGAGAGACAACCATAGCTGTAATAAGACGGAGAGGTTTTGTGATSACCCAACTCAATACAAACATGGAAGGGTTTATGCATACCCAACCATCATCAATATAGAATTGATCAACTCCTAAAGAAACACCCCCCTCTGAATTGCTCATCATCTAGGGATATATGATCTTGATTTATCCATTTGATGAAGAAGTGTGGTAAAGAGGCATAAATACAAGAGAGAGAGAGGGTATAAAAGTGAATGGGCATACCCAACTCGGAGGAGAGTATGTCATCTATTGTCGGAGGAGGAGACTTGGAAGATATATCTTAGCCATGCTTCACATCTATTGGAAGAATAGTGCCACTAATTTGTCCATTTGAAGAAGTGTTGAAAGGAACATCTTGTAAAAGAGAAGAGATGGAAATATCCAACTCTAATAAGATTAATCGTCACTGAAATGAGAGTATCAAGACCCAACTACATATGTTTGAAAGAGCTTGAACACAACTAGGAATGCTCAAAAACAACAAGGAGATGAGTGTGTAAACCCCAACATAGATACACATGAGAGAGCACAGTTGAGAAGAAAGCTCAATTATAATCTAAGAACTTGCACACAACTGAGAGAACTCAAAGACAACAAAAGTGTGGGTGTGTAAATAACCAACATAGATGCACCTAAGAGAGTGCAACTTAGAAGGAAGATCAAATAGAAGATGGCAGTGGGTTTATAAATACCCATCTCCTCACAAAGAGTGGTTGTGGCCAAAACATAAAATATAGGTGGTTGAGATACACGTGAGAGTTTGTGTGTGGATAACCAATTCAAAGACATGGTTGACTGTAGGCGCAAAGCATTGAGAGGGTTAATGAATACCCATCTCAACATTGGGTCGACCCCATGCACAACATCCTCCTTGAAGATGGATAATAGACCAAGATGATAAAATATTAGATCGCACCTTCCCCCTTCAATGCTAAACACAGGCCATCGGAAAATAAGACATCCCCGAAACACCATAGTACCAATACCAACACTATTTCACACCCTAGTAAAAGGGCTTTTCGTCAAAGTCTAAAAAAAAGATACATTGAAGTATGTTTGTCAATCAAAGGAGCACCAAAGAGCACAACTGTTGATGAGATCGAGACTACCACTGAAAGTACATGAAAGAGAAACCAAGATCACAATGGGGAAAAACAAGATCCATATGAAACACTGAATGATCCTGCATATAGTACGTCCAATAAATAGCATAGTGTGGAAGACAAATATCCACACAAACAAACTAATCCACTAAAAGACTCTAAGAATCATTTGTAGAGTCATCAATAAAAGAGAGTGGGGAAATTCCTGCAAACCTATGAGAGGAAACTGCATCAAAGGTGTTGAGAGGGGTCTCCCTTCACAAACAAGCAACCATAGGCTTGTTAGAGTCACTATGAATCACTGCCAAAAGCTAAGGAGTAAGCCACATGTCACCAACTATATCATCCAATAGAAACATACCAACCCTTGGATTACAAAGGATGTCTCCAAATAAGTCGGAGTTAATACCAAGAATATCTCTTCTAAATTTGATACAGTGCAATTTGTTGAGTACACCACCATATGGGTGTCAAAGACACAATCCATCGTATCCAACAAAAGGAAGTCTACGTGAAGACCTCAAGAAAACCCGCTAAAACAAGCCAAGAAGGGTTTGAAACCCTACAATACAAGCTGATCCAGAAAACCTAGTTCCACGGCCCTTAGAACACATGCCATAAGATATTCTCACTGATCAACTGAACAACTCATAAAATTATGCTACCAACCAATCCTCCATGTAAAAATAAGAAGTGCACCCCCCCCGAGAGGCCCTAAAGAAGAAATTATGAACTCCAGATTTTGCATTGATAATGCCACTAACGAAAGCCTTAGGAAAAACCCTAAAGATAGGAGAAAACAACACAATACCAGTGTTGTTCCAAAAAAAGAGTGGTGAATTTTGGTCAAAACATAGAAAGATAATGTGCAGTGCCTTAGAAGAGCATCTATTTGAAAAAAGAATCCCTCAAGTTTGCTAGAAAAAACAAAAAACACCAAAAAGAGGAGGGCACTAGTTGTGAAAAGGGTAAAAGACCTTAAAAAGTGTGTTGTCCTAAAATAGGGCTCAAGAAAACCTTAGCTGGGAACCTAAAATAGCCCTCAAAACTTCAGTATTTTGATAAACAAAGGAGAAATGAAGAGGATACTKCCCAAAAAAGGGCACAAACCTGCAAAAGATCCCCTTAGATCCATTGAAAAGACCAAAAACTATCAAAGGAGTGTGTTGGTGAAGGAGAGAATGAAAAACCCTAGAAATGCGTYGATGTCTCAAAAGAGTTATGAAAAACCTTAGTTTTAGACCTAAAACAACRCTAGAAAGAGGAAGAGTCCACATTACTTCTAATACCATGTTGTGATGATAAAGAGATCATGGATCTATGGTGAACGCTTCAACAAATCCTAATCCAATGTAAACCTTGAACATAAATATCACATAAAAAGAAGTGAACCCATGAACAAGAGAAGAGATATGTTGCCCTTAGGCAAAAGAATAAATCACTAATGAATCCAAGATGATGATATAAAGAACTCATAATTTGTGTATTTATACACAACTAATGAAGTGGGGCACCTTCCCCCATAAGGGGTTTATGGACCCACATAAAAGTTGAGGTTGACCTTGGCCACCTAGAATAATATAAAATAATGTTGACTAGGTTTACTATTAAAGCCATAAAGTAGTAATACAATAATGAGGGTGTATAGCTATAGTCTCAAGTAACCATAAGTGAAGATTACCATCATTTCAACACTCCACACACCTAGAGTTCATTCCATGAATGGCCCTTAGAGAAAAGAGGGGTAGGGTCATCACTAGGTCCCCTCCATCAATGCTTACCTCATCAATTTATTGGACTTGGAGGGGCATTCAAGGCCCCTCCATCCTTCTCCCATCCTCGCATGCCATGGCAAGTGGCCTATTTAGGGTGTCCCTCAACAAAACACCCTCATTCTCCTCCTTATCATCGAGCATCTCCCTCCTCATACTTGTTTCGCACCAAAAATATATTTAAGCACTGAGAAGTTCCTTATTCGAGTCAATGTTGCTACAAGGATCTCGTGCAACATCCTTCACTTTGCTTGGATCTCACTACCCTTGTAGCACCCCCTCCTTCTTGTTAGTGTCTTCTTGAATCTCAAGAAGCACCTTTCTATCCAACAAAGCTCCATGGTAGGGCAGTGTCCCATCTCCCCCTTGGCTAGTATGGATTTGCAGTGTTTTAAATGACATGTGTAAGAAGAGTTGAGGAAGTTATGTCAAGCCACCCATAGCAGCAAAAGCAGCTCTGAAGCAGTCTTATCCTTGGTTGCCCAAGCAATCCAACATGTGGTGGAGGATGGGATTGTGCATCTAGTGCCAATCCAACCCGTTCATCTGCTCAAAAGTCAAGGGATGCAAGATTATTGCAGCATCTAAAATAGTGGAAGTTGATGTTGAATTCTCAATTGCTAGGCTCAAGGAAAAAGCAACAAAGTTGGAAGCAGTGGCAAATGTTCTAGAAGAGCTAATGCTGCACTTGTCGACATTTATCAATTCCCCTGTAGAACTCTTGGTTCCCTGCCTCACCCAACTCTAGGACCTTCGATGGAGACCAAAAAAATTCAGGTTCAATATTCCACATGGAATTTGTAGCTAGTGCCCAAGAAAGGTGCTAATCTCTGTTCGAAATATAATTAATGTTTTTTTGTTGTTTGTTACTTTTAAGACAATATACTAGACAGTATAGCAGTAGATGTTGAAAGCATAAGATATTGATCAGACTACTAAGCCCAAGCAATGAGCTACCAAAGTTTCTTTGGTATCTAAATTTTCCAAGAATGTCTAAATTGTGTACTATCCGTGGAACAGCTTTGGTTGTTGCTTTTTGACTCAATACAAATTAATGATTTTTAATTAAAAAAAATATGCATACAATAATATTAGAGCCACCAAATGTATACACCCCATAAAAAACGGGCATGTACCATGGCCATAAGTATGGGCATGATAACACAGTCACATGATAATATACCAGTAAATAATGATGTTTTTGATACCGAAACAGAGAATTATTGCC
>JASDQU010188031.1:0-17468 GCA_032191745.1 Picea mariana
CACATTCAATTAAAAAGTATACATATGTTTGAAATGAACAGCCTATGAAACATGGCACAGGCTAACACAATCCTCATTGAAAGAATGGTCATAGAAACTAAGAATTATTATTATCTAGTTTCAAAGACATGGCAAAATAGAATAAAAAGATCCAAAACTAACTCGTTCTGGATGACCCAGCTGGCATCCTAGTGGCCCAAAGAGAGCTTCATGTTCAATCAAGCAGCGGATAAGTCTACGCCATGCACGTGCTCCCACTTTTGTCCGAAATCCATCAGCAGCAGCAACTAATGCACGCCTGTCAATCTGCATATTATAATAAGAGATAAACAATGAAAACCATAATTTATAATTCAGATTATACCAGAAAACTTATCGGCTGAGTCACATAGTAATCTAAATTATGTATACCTCTTCTTGCCTCATGTTTCTCGCTTTATCAAACATTGCAGCCAGTGCTTGAATATATTTCAACACAAGCATAGAAAAATCCTTTTCTGAAGCCATAGCAGCATCAACTAATTGAGAGCATTCCAACCACGCAGTTCCCATTGCCTCAAAATTATTCCATCTCTTCACTCTTTCTCGATCACCAAGACTCCTCCTCTGTGCTGATGTTGCCATCGCCACAGCACTTAGACCTCTGCCAGAACCAATTTTGGCATTCCGCTCAAGATCCCGAGCAGCTGCTAAAGCTGCCGCCTTTGCAGCTGCCTTGTCCTTCGGTACAGGCTGAGGACTTCCTGGTAAATCAGGTGCCTTTTGGAAGCTTGTAAAGCTACGCAGCCTCGATGCTCTTCTTTCAAGAACTGACACCTCACGTCTCAAGGGTGTATTTTTGGAAGGTGCAACATCACCACCACCTGCCCCAGCAGCTGCCATTGCTAATGCCATTGCAGCTGGAGGAGAAGCAAATGCAGAAGCCCAACCTGGAGATATCATTGCAAGAGCAGCCTGCAAAGGACATGCATTTTCCAACTCAACTCTGCATTCTATAGGAGAGTAAAAGACACTGTAAGAAAAATAAATAGTGACTTTATAACATTACCATGAAATGAATGAAAAGGTAGAGAGTGAAGCATGAAATATTTTTCTAAAGCAGTTGGGAAGATAATGCCTTCCAACGCTGAATTCCAGATAATGTAATTAGGGCAGGAAAGATGAGATGGTTAGAAATTGTACAGTTGTTACCATATCCCGGCATCATATAATTAATCACATTATTTGAGTAGGATATTAAAAAATTACATATTTGAGCATAGTAGATGGCTATGCCAATCGACCTATTTATTGGATTTACATATATTTATACAGTGAAAAGCAATGATGCATATGCCATAAACATCCTGCAAAAGAAGTTAACAAGCAAGTTTCTCCACTTAAAACAGTATTACAAAACTCGGACTCGGGAAAAACTCAGCTGGGGTCGTCGACCCAGGGAATCAGAAAACTTAGGACAAAATCTGCCAAAACTCAGCAAAACTCGTCAAGCATAAACTCATACCTAAATAACTTGGAAAAACTAGGAAAACTTGCATGAAATTGGAGGGTTTTGCAGCACTGCTTAAAACAGACAAATAATTATTGCTTAAAAACCAGTATTGTGAAACTCGGCCAAGACCAGCCGAGCCTTGAGTCCATCCTGAAACAAGTAACCAGTGAAAATCCAGCCTGAAACTCACTTGGAAATGAAACTCAACAAAAATCATCACACTCAGCTCGAACTCATCAGACTGGCCAAAATCCAGCAAGCAAATGCGGACCCCATATTGAAATGACTAAGCGAAAAATCCAATATGCAACTTTTTTGGGACAAAAAAGAGCGGGAACATGTCTACTGAAACCCTGAATTTATATAACTCAAATACAAGATTCATCTCTTTCATTTGGTCATCTCATCTTCAGTGATTAGGGTTTTCAGTTAGAATGTTAACAGTGAAACGTTTTTAAGCAGGTTCTATTATTCTTGCTTGGAGATAAACTGTTGTGTTATAGATTTTAAGGATGGAAATATCATTATTATTTTTTCTGCACGAAATTTCTTATATTTTGACTTTTTTCTTTTTGCTGAATCTTGATGAGTTGCCAACTTTCATTGAATCCCAAGATGGTAGAGTTTCTTCCAAATCAAAGGGTCACAAGTTACACACAACCTTGATAAACATTGTGTTGGAGGAACAAACAGCAAACACCAACTTAATAACATTGTTACACGGGATCCCCGGATGGGGTGTTTGAGAAGAAGAGCGGAAGGGAGAACTCCCCCCGAGACAAATAGGAGGCATATTAATGGCAAAGCAACCCAGGACGCAGATCTCACTTCACGAACCTCTCCTCCACCGTGTGGATAGTACCATCATTTATGAGCTCCTACGCAAACGGACGGTGGTAGCCAAAGGGACTGTAATCACAGTCATCACTTTAACCACAATGCCACCCAACGACATGACCCCTCCATTGGCAGACAGCTACAAAATTTAAAGCAGGGTGCTCCTCTCAACACGCAGGGAAGGGTAGACCATGTGTCCTCCCACAGGTTTTCGCGCCAGCTAAGCCAAACGGATGAGGAACAGTCCCATGTGGACTCAGCTAACTTCATCTCTACTCCAACTAGAACCCAAGGACAAGACCCTAGCGTCAGCACTTCGCATCAGTTGCTAATGAAGGGGCTCCCCCCCCCCCGAGGTAGCTGAGGTCAACAGACATGGGATCTCCCACGCATCCTCGGATTTGGGTGATATTCCAAAGCACAGCCAACAAGGCCGCTGGGATGTAGATCTAAATGAGAGTTATGAGACGTCTTCTCGCCGCCTAGACTCATTGTCGCCTCCGTGATATCCCCCTCTATGGCGAGCTCTACATACCAAATGAGGAACAAGACCCTTAGCCCCTTATTGATGCCTGCTCTGCAACTCGAGAATTCAGTTCCGGACTTCAGGTCCCTCTCCTCTGATAGCGAGTGGCCTTCTTTACCCCCTCTCTCCACCTTGTATCTTCCTTCATTACGTGCCCTCATTAGTAACACCATGGCTCCCAGGCATGGCTATCCTCCTAGCTACAGACACGGATCTGGCTCCCAAAAAATGTGGCCAAAAATTATGAAGCAAATACTCCTTAGTGTTTCCAAAGAGCTATGGAGGAAGTGGAAGTCACCGTCGGTTTAGAGAGGGAAATGACTACCGACTCTAAAGTAGTTGAGACCACTATTCATTGGGTCCCAGATGTTGGACATACAAGAGGTCAGGACACCCGTTATTAGACGATTGTTGAATTATACTAGCACATTAAGACCTTTCTGGGGAAAATGCTCCAAACAAGGGAAGACGCTCAGAATATTGTCCATCTTCAACTCAATGGTTTGCATATGATGGTCTGAGAGATCCTCGTTCGTCTCCCGTTAGCTCACCAAAATATGCCACCTCCCCCAACAATTCGTCATCAGCAATCAGGGCTCAATGAAGCTCAACCAGCAAATCCTCCGGCCTCCTGAGTGGGGCCCTCGGGCCCTTGAGGTTGGGTACCAAATTAAGCATTTTTGTATAATGATAGTTAACAATAGGGCTAGGCTTGGTATTCTCATGGTAACTCTAGACTCTCTTGTCTTTACTGTTTTTTGGACTCTTTACAGACAGTATATTTGGCCGAATGGTCTTTATCTTTGTTGTTGGTCCGGTTTCCCAAGTGGTAGCCCAGCAGAAAGGATTTTTGGTTTGTATGATATTTTAAAAAATTAATCGAATTTTGCCTATGAACTTATAAAATAAAAAACATTGTTACACTGGAACGTGCTCCCCACACCCCTGAGATGCCCCATGAAACATTTCTTGGTGTCCCCCAATTTGCAAAATGTGAAGTGAAACGTTTCGCCAAGAATAAGGAATGTTTCACATGTGGGGGGACAAACAGGTATCTCCTCATGAAAATCAGGAAACATGGGCACCCCACATGATTTCCTCCAATTTTTCGAAAAATGTTTAAAAAAAATCAAAATAAAAAAAAAACTAAACCTAAAATTATAATAACCTAACTCCACTAAACCTAAACCATTTGTCAGCATACAGCTTATAAATGTCCTCCATTGGCAACCTTATAACAAAGTCCAAAGTTATTGCTATTTTCCTAATCTTCTCTGCAGGTAGGTTGATCACATCATCATTAGAGAAATCTCCGTCAAACATCCCCAGTTGTGACCTGGTTTCCCTGTTCGAAAAGTAAGGATCTCCATATCAGTCCAGTACAATATCCATCTCTTGCATGCATACTATTTGACATGGATTGGAAAACACCAACTTAATATCATTGTTACACGGGAATGCGCTCCCCACACCCCTGAGATGCCCTATGAAACATTTCTTGGTGTCCCCCAATTGGCAAAATGTGAAGTGAAACATTTCGCCAAGAATAAGGAATGTTTCTCATATGAGGGGACAAACAGGCATCTCCCCATGAAAAGGACACATGGGTACCCCACATGATTTCCTCCAATTTGTTCGAAAAATGTTTAAAAATTTTCAAAATTAAAAAAAGAAATAGCTAAACCTAAAATTATAATAACCTAAC
The DNA here is from genome assembly GCA_032191745.1 of Picea mariana. NCBI lineage: Eukaryota > Viridiplantae > Streptophyta > Pinopsida > Pinales > Pinaceae > Picea > Picea mariana. The sequence goes on from JASDQU010188031.1 coordinate 4,561, forward strand.
TCCACTAAACCTAAACCATTAATCAGCATACAGCTTATAAATGTCCTCAATTGGCAACCTTATAAAGAAGTCCAAATTTATTGCCATTTTCCTAATCTTCTCTGCGGGTAGGTTGATCACATCATCATTAGAGAAATCTGTGTCAAATATCCCCAGTTGTGACCTGGTTTCTTTGTTCGAAAGTTAAGGGTCTCCATGTCAGTCCAGTACAATATCCATCTCTTGCGTGCATACCATTTGACAGGGATTGGTATCAACATGTCTGATTCATCTGCAACTGCAAGTAAATTTTCCTTCTTAACCTCTCCACTGTAATCACTACATGGTTTCCCATTCAAAACCTTCTCCTTGTGTTTAATGGGCAGCTGTTTAAGGTACTATTACTTGTTTTTCCTAGCTAATTCTTGTTAACCCTACCATGCCTTTCACCTCTTTCTAGTTCGGACCTGAATGAAGTCTATGGTTATTTCATGACAAGGATAGCACTAAAAACTGTGCATGCCCTATATATAAAGGAACTGGGACAATCTTCGAAATGGTTGTAAAAGAGTATAACAAGCTAGATGTCAGAACCAGACAAGTCAAATCAGGAGGGAAAGAACAGATTTAGCCCAAGGACACATTATATTTCATTTCTGTTTTTTCAATTTAAGCCATATCAGAATTGGTTTCATTGCCTCAAATTCAAAAAATTGAAATGCAAGGAAATCAAGGATATGTTTAGGACATATGCAACTCCAGTGAATCCTTCCAGCTTAAGGAAAACAAATAACATCTCTACGTATACTAGAAATAGTGAATTATGTCCTCGTATGTATGTCATAATCTTAAGGAAGAACTTCTTGACCTCCCATTCTCAGAAGAGATCTACAAGCGGTTGTATCCAAAAGCAAAGAGAAGATTCAAAGGCCCCAAATACACTTACACTAAAATTAAATAAGAAAACATAACAGACATTGAAGTAACATGTGCTAAAGTTCATAATGAGAATTCACAAGTGGATTTACTGAACCTAGTTGCTCATACATAAAATTCTTTGGAAGAAAGGATTTTTCCTTAGGAGTATGTACCAATACTCCAANCCAGTGAATCCTTCCAGCTTAAGGAAAACAAATAACATCTCTACGTATACTAGAAATAGTGAATTATGTCCTCATATGTATGTCATAATCTTAAGGAAGAACTTCTTGACCTCCCATTCTCAGAAGAGATCTACAAGCGGTTGTATCCAAAAGCAAAGAGAAGATTCAAAGGCCCAAATACACTTACACTAAAATTAAATAAGAAAACATAACAGACATTGAAGTAACATGTGCTAAAGTTCATAATGAGAATTCACAAGTGGATTTACTGAACCTAGTTGCTCATACATAAAATTCTTTGGAAGAAAGGATTTTTCCTTAGGAGTATGTACCAATACTCCAAAATAGCAAGAGACTAATTTGCAGGTAGGCAAAATGCTTAGAAGTCAATGAATTTTCAGTTAGATTTAATCTTACATCTGCATGTGAAAAAGGATTTTCGCATAAGTATTTATAAGGTTTGTTCTAGCTTTTAGAGTGCAGGCTATCCTGACCAAGAAAAAGGAGTCCTATCAGTCAATGCAAAATTATATTTAGCAGATTAGGCATATCACTTGCAAAATGACATGTTTGGTCCCATTTCAATCAACTCCCATCTCTTATCAGACAATACAAATGGAAGAGAAGACATATTTCAATTATTGGAATCTTCCGAAAAGGTCAGTTTGATTGCAGATATCTCAAGAGAAAAAAACAAAGGACTAGCGAAGACCTATCTTCATACTTTTTCTAATAGCCCCTCTTTTGACTGGTCTCCAATACAAGATTATCATCAACTGTGTAAGAGAAACAGAGTTTAATTGCAAGAACTTATATACCTCAAGAGGGAGTGCATCTGCAGCCAAAGCACGGTCATCGACCGCAAGAGGATTTAACCCATTGGGATCAGTAAGTTCATGAATACCACATAGAAGTGGCCTCCAACGCCTGAGAAGAGCAATAAATGGAGGTAATATTGTCTCTAAATAGTGCTTGCGAAGAGGCTTCCTGCCTGCAGATACTGCATGCCATACCTGAATGCAAACATATAAGAAATTTCCCAATATGTCAATTAAAGAAGAATGAAGGAAAATGAAAGCAGAGGAAAAATTGCACCCCTTATCTTCATTGAAAAATGACTGGACAGTTCAAACTATGGCTAATAGCCTAGATAAGATAGATAAGACAACATAATTCTGTAGATATCCAACAAATGACAACAAAAGTAGGTCAATGGAATTCAAGAATACATCCAGTGTAAATACAAGAGAATGGCAGGAAGAAAGCATCTCCAATTGCTACTCTATCAAACGCTGGAAAGCAGAAAGAGTAATAGAGAAAGCACCAATTATTCTAACTGAATGAAGGCAGAAAGACTATTCTACCATATTCCATTCCTACTAAGAGATGCAAAAAAGAAAAAGAAACTGTACTTCCTTTTGTATTATGACCCCATACAAATGTCCATTCAATAAAGTAAAAATTCCTGTATATGCTACATCATCATGGGCCCAAACAGTGTTGTAAAATAATCTTTGTCTGGGATAGATTCTGATACATCCTTGAGCAAAAAGACTCCTAATTGATTCACTGTAATGCAAAGAATATACTATTTGGAAAGACAGACTCCAAGAAATTATTTATCTAACAATGATAGGGGACCATCTGTATAAGGGAAGTTGATAAATATGCTTAAGCAATATCAATGTGCCCAATTTCATTATGTAAGAGAACATCAACATATAAATTTTGGAATGATCCATACAAGCTTTTGTATGCTGCCCCTTTCTTTCTCATTACATTTTAGATGAACATTTTAAGATATTCATACATCAGATAAAAGTAACTGACCTCAGCATAAAGAATGCATCCAGAAACCAGGACTCTCTGTCTCCTTGACTCTGATGTCGGCATGGTCAGAACTGGGTTAAGTACACTGTATGAGCCAAAGTAAAATGAGGCTACTATCAGTTGACATGCAATTCTAAAAGTGTTCTAACTTCTTTGGCTATAAAAATTTGTCTGAGACAAAAGTTATTGCCCTAGAGGCATTCTTTCTTTTCTAAAATTTGTTTTTATATATGGGAACCCATAAAAGTCAGCCAATGGAAGGCAAAAACAAGAGCACTGTTTAGAAATGAAAATTCTAAAAACAGAAGTGTTTGGAAATGAACATTCTAACAAGTGCAGTGTTTTGAAATGAAAATTCTATGTTTAATTACATGTATCAGACATAAATACTTTGGAAAAGAATTTGAATTTAGATATTTCGATATTTAGATATAACTTTATAGAGAATTAACCCTAGAGGACAAGAACATGTTCACCCCAATGAAACAAAGAAAAATTGGGCATATCATTGAGTGGTTGCCTATTATGTAAGTCTCTAGGCAAAGGGGTGCTCAACTATGTACAGTTTTCTAGTTGATTTCTACCTTCAGCTTCAATACAAGGGTAATGGAAACCTGATGGAGCACCAATATAAGGTTCTGGAGAAGCAGTAAATATTATTGAGGACAGGTCACGTACTCAGTTGGCTCTTCTAGAAAACCGGCAAGCACTGCCACTCTTTGCCTACATGACACATCAGGTGGGAGCTGACCCATATGTGATATTCAAATCAACATTTTTTGTAGAATTCTTGAATGTAAAACTTTGAGATTTTGTATTGAGGTGGGGGTAAAATCCAGGCAAAAATAAAATGTATTATTTTACGCTAAGGGGGATTGTTAGAGTGATAACACTCAAATACTTTATCATTGGGAATCATTAATGTTTATGCCACAGTGTGAGTGATTTAATGTCACCTATGGTGATTCATTGTGTGTGAAAGATGAAACATTGAAATATTATGACTAAGATATTTCATTTATTTTCTCTCTCCACCTTTTGTGCATCCTATTTTCCTACATTTTGAAGGGCATGCCACCTAGCATCCAATTCTGGTTCATCTGTGACCTCATAATGATGATTAGGGAAAGGTAAGGGGAGAAAAGAAAGAAATACTAGGCCACAAAGGATATCCTGCAGGATGAGGATGGGTAAAGTGTTTACCAGACATTGAAAAGTAAAAAAAATGTTTCAAGCTATAATTGCAACTTTCAACCCACACATCACAACACTATCAAGAAGACTAATCCCGTGGTAAAACCTGTTGGTTCAAATCCATAAACTGATCTTCTTAACTTGTTAGGAATACATGGGATTTTTTTTCCAAATTTTCCCTTGATTTAAGTATGATTTGGATCTTTTGTGTATGTGGTTGAGGCCCTCCCGATACAGACATGGTGGAGCACTTCATTTTAAATGCAATGTCTGCCATGACAATCAGAGGAGATTTTATCAATATTTTGAATCGAGATAGTGGAGGCTCACTTGCTACCTTCTTTTGCTATACAAACCATAGAAGTTTGGCCCTATATCTTTGAGAGGCTATTATGTTTGGGCGATGGACCTTAAAGGGACACTTCATACCTATGAGATTGATCACCTCCTTTTTCCAGCTTATCTTAGCAACTAGGATGTCGAGTGCCCAATAGATATTGTAGGCAAAAACACATACAATGGTAGATCTATGAGGCAATGTTTCCTCAAACAGGTGACCACAAAGCCACCTCTGCTTACTAGTCCAAGGCCCCATCATCGGGGGATCGCTACCATTCCAAGTCCCCAGCTCAAATCTCATCAATATTTCACATCAACAATTTTACTTCTTTCTTAAGAGACCCATTGGCCTTGGATGCTAGGAGATAAATAACAAGGAGTTCTTGACACCCCCTAGGGTAGCATACTCGGACCCTCTTCACCCAGTCAAAATTTGGAGAGCATTATAAAGCTTAGCATTGATACATTCATGGTGATTGACAAGCATATTGGCACCTCCTCTATTAGAACACTAGTGAGGGTCTTGCCAATCACGATTATGTCAGCTTCTTTTACTATGGCAATGACTTTTCTTAGAGTTTTGTATTGTCTAGGGTTTACCCTTTTGGATCCACCTCTTAATAGGCTTTTGATTTTTCTTGTTTCCTGTTTTAAGAGATGTATAGGAACTCCCTCGTTGTCATTGTTACTCGATGTCCTTTTGAGTCCCAATGACCCACTTTGGTCACTCAAGGACATTAATATAATTTCCTTCTTTCTTTCTTCTTTTGATTGTGGTCATAGGCTTTTCCTTGAGATTGGAAGCAATGTTGTAAATTGAAATATCCCTGATCCAGCTGATCTGGATATCTACTGTTGAACTACTGTTTTGCCACTGAAATCTGATACTTTGGGGGTTTCTAAATGCGTTTGAGTTAATGTGTGAACATGCTTGGTGATTTCCGCATGTGTGTTTCAATTCATTAAGTGTTTTAGCAGTATAAAGATAATGCATGTGAAAGAAGGATAACACAGCTCACTAATATATATAATGAGGAAAAAGCAGAAAATACAATAATAAGTTGAAAGTAGATATACTAATCATCAGTTAGATCTCATGGATCGTCACCGGAATACAAATCAACTAACAAGAAATACCTATGATTAGAAGAATGAAGGTTGGTCTATGCATGCACAGATAGATCGACAAAAAGCAATCTGGAAGCTCACGATAACTGTTGCAGAATCTGGAAAACTCGCCCTGATGGCGATACCCATCGAAATGGGCTGGAAACTGTCTCAAAAGAAGCGCACTGGACTCTAGCTTGATCCTGATGACTATCGGGTTGAAGATCCGACCTCTAAAGCTCTGGATGTCACCCCTTAGGGTTTTGCGCACCTCCTTGGTTGTGGGAGTGCGCCTTAGTGATTCCACCGGCGGAATTTGACAATGTATGACTCGAAACGATTGTCCTGGCCTCCTCTGTAATGGGTCGGAAGGGTTTCCTTGGATCAGCTCCAGAATACCCCCTGGAACATCAAATGTACTTGCTCAAGAGTTGTGCCCTAAATGATTGTTTTCTGCTTGCTGGGAGATTCCACCGTCGAAAATTGACAACATGTGGCTCAATAGGTGCACCCTAGCTAGCTCTCTAATGGGTCAGAAGGAATCGGCTAAATACTGAATGTCTCAAGCAGCCACACAAACCCTCTCTCTAACCCTTGCACCCTCAATGGCTAAGCTGCACAATCACTGAACTGGATATCTGTAATGCATGGAGAAATACTTGGATGGTGTCTCCGATAGGCTAGGGTGTGTCTCTCAACACCAAAACCGATCAATGGTGGTGGTTTCCTCCAGAAATCCACAAATTGCCTCCTCCTCTGCAAATATCTCAACATCAAATCATAACATAATCCCAAATTAGGTTGCTTTACCCTTCCTTTATAGCTTCCCGAAACCCTAATTCATTGTTGACCTTTTCCCTCCAAGTGACTTTTTGCTTTATTTTATTATTCCTTGATTAAATCACTTAATTAATTAATTAATTAATTAACCATTTTACCTCTAAAAAGTGATTTATCCATCCTTCTGGCTTCTCTGACCACTAAAAGTCACTTCTCATCATATTATCCTGTAATGCTCTTCCTCTCGATTCCGATGAGCTATTACACTAGGAGGTTTCTCCAAGTAATATGCCCATTATGACCTTCTTAGTGAATTTAATTAAGATATGACCCATAATAACTCAAAATTACGAAAATCTTCGAAATGCAACGGAACCAAAGCCAAGTTGTGCGGAATGGATCTTGATGATGAACAATGCAAGTCGGGCCCAATAAAACCCCTCAATATCTTTGAAACTCTCTGTCACCCTTATCTGGCTACTCTGGTAGGCATAACACTCTGTAATGTTATAATGTCCCAAAATGGGGACATTACAGTCCTCCTTGCCGAAATATTGCTTGTCCTCGAGCAATAATTGAATTCAACTACATATGATACCGAGGTCCCATATCCACCTGTGTGACACAAGGTAGACTCCCCTCAAGATGTGGCCTTTCCAAGTGCTCACCACACATGACACCCACATGCTCCTGATGAGTAGAATGATCAATGACCAAAGAATCTCAGTCAACTCCCTGAGCAACCACTCTACTTGAAACTCAACTCCATCAAACGTTGAACTACCAAGCACTCCAATCCCTGGATCCCATATCAGAATGTGAACTGCAATGCCTCATGAAATATAGTCTTGTAACATATCAATACCATGAGTCTCCTGCAAATAACACACGATCTCAACTCGAAATGAGTCTGTCCTCCAAGACCATACCAACCCAACACGACCTCCACCAACTGAACATGTTGTTGCCATAGTGAGGTACTACAAGACCTCAACGCATCACCAACAAGTGGCGTGCTCCCCACAATACTGAAGCTCACTGGAAAGTCAAAGTGACTTCCCCCTGCAAAGATCCACTCGTCTCCATCAGTCAATGAAATGCCCAACCCTGTAATCCCAGGGTCCCATGCTAGCCTCTGACAGGGACCATCACGCAGATGTTGCACTACTCTGATCATGATTGTCTGCTCAAAGTATACATACTGGATCCCTCACTCTTGGATCCTCATGCTGAAATACCTGTGAAAACTGGGCTTGTTGTCAAGAAATTGAACCTGTAAAGGTATCTCTGTGGAATCAACATCTTCCCAACCACCTCCATACTCGATCATGAGTATCAATAGGGAGAACATGTCTCGCCACATAGAACAAGTCCCTGCAAGCCCTCTCAAAACCATCCAAGAGTGAAGTATGTTGCTCTCTGGCGCAACCTGGGCCATCATAAGAAGAAACAACCCACTAACCAAATGGACTCTTGGTCCCATGGAAAAATTGAAAGTTCATCACTTCCAATCCCCACTAACTGCACATGTGTCATACTAATAATTGTCGGAAGCCCTCCATCCTCCTCCCAATGAGAATCTGAATCTGTGTCACCCTCTGAGATATCTGCTATCCCATGGCCTAAGATGCTCACCATCACGCCCAACTGTCTGTCTCGGATGATCCACCCCTATCCTATTGTATATGCAATAAAGACACTCCTGTCAAGTAGTCTCGGCCTACCAACTCTTCATGTCCCCTGCTACTATCTATCTCCCCCTATGTTGTTGTCAATGATGAGAGCATCGAAAAAAGATAACAGAAACATCTGTAACCAACTGTAGGACTAGAAAGTATCATATGCTTTGGTCAATCCCCAAGATTGGACCAAAAGCTCATCCGCTAGCACCCATGGTGAATAATCGTCTAAACTCCAACTATCGAGTACAACAGTAGATAACTCCACAAATTGTTGGTCAATCACTCTCCCTCCATCATCACTCAGATAGTTGTTGCTACTGTGAAGGTGATCTCCCAGAACTATGCGTTGTTGCAAGGGAGAGGAATCTCCATGCTCCACTAAGTGTGTTTCCTCCATGCAATCCAATGCGTCCCCCTGAATCCCATTGTACATCTCTTTCATCATCATATGTCCAAGGTGTACTGCCGAATCAACCTCTGTGTGGATATCAACCAATCCTGGAACACAAATGAAAGTGTCCTTGTAACTGCCCCTGGCTTTGGACTCCTCATGTGTATGTGTATGACCGACTGTCTCAGAACTACCCATGAATGGTGGCCCCTGTGACACTCGGACATCATCCAGCAATGTAACTGAGGAACAAATCTAACTCTCTTCTGAGATAGATATAGTGTATGTCTGACCAGTCTCCTCAAGAAGCTCATCTAATCTAGACTTTGATTCTTTAAGGGTTGTCTGTGGGCCTTCCAAGAATCCTCGTGTGCTCACCAACTCATGAGTGAATCGGTCCACCTCCAACTCCTGCTCCCTCAGGGCCCTGCAATACATCTCGCCAACCTTTAATAAGTAATCTTTGTCCATCAACAACTGTCAGTAGTCGGCCCTCATCATAGCTACTCTTTCCCTGAGAGTATGAAAGTTATCTATGGCGAATCCCCCATCTGAACTATCATGTGCAATCGATGCCCTCCAACAATAATCAGCCACCAATGCATGAGTATCATCCATGCATCTAGTGGTTGCCATAATCATGTCTCACTAACTCTCAACTGTCCCGCCCAGTGTTGTGACTCCTAATCACAGTCCCGCTGAGGTTCTACCTCATGCCCCTCACTACTAGTGTCAACAATGGAATCCCCAACAACACACTCCGTAATATGCCCATTATGACTTTCTTAGTGAATTTAATTAAGATATGACCCATAATAAATCAAAATTACGGAAATCGTCGAAATGCAACGGAACCAAAGCCAAGTTGTGCAAAATGAATCCTAATGATGAACGATGCAAGTCAGGCCCAATAAAACCCATCAATATCTCCTGAACTCTCTATCACCCCTATCTGGCTACTCTGGTAGGCATAACACTCTGTAATGTTATAATGTCCCAAAATGGGGACATTACATAAATCAACAAAGGTCCAGAATGTAACTTCTCGGTGACAATAACGAAAAATATCGGAATATCTCGTCACAAGACAGGGGTCTAACTCGGAATATCTCAGAATATCTCGAATATATCGGACAAGGGTTTAACTCGACGATATATCCGATATATCCGAGAGATTTACAACATTGATTGGAAGATCTAATATTTGTCGTTGTCAATTAAAAAAACATGGGAAGTCTATGTGACATGATGTTTTGTCCCCTTGTGATTGTACATATTATGATTATGTAATATTATATATATGTGTGTCTAGCCATGTGGGTCAAGTATATAAACATCCATGATGTGCATGTGGAAATATTTTGTAAAGGTTCCTTGGGAGAGCCAAAGGCCAAGGCCCCACTAGAGAACATTAGACTTAGAAATTTTTTCATTTTTCCTATGTTTAATTATTTAAATAATGTACATAACCACATGAAATAGAGTATAGGTTGCATGTGGATTGCACTTGCTAAGAGAAAGAGAGGGGGGCATGAGGAAACAAGTAGGGATAAGAGAGGGGAGCAAATGCTTTAGTCGACATGACATTTGTCAACATAACCTCACCCTTGTTAGCTTTTTAGCTCGGGAGGTACTCCGCATGTTTTGTCTTGTATGCGGATGTTACCTTAATATTTACACTACCAGGCATTTAACTTTGTAATAGTTTTTATAAAGTTGTTTAAGTGGTTCTTTTATTAAAGTGACTTTTTAATAAAGTGTACCTTCTATTTTTAAAGTGACTTTATTATCATAAAGTAGCACTTATGTAATAAAGTGAAATTCACTTTAATTTTAAATGAGACATTTTGGAGGGAATGAATCATGACCCTTGATCTTGAAAAGGCAAGATCTAATCTTGGCCTTTGGATCTAGGGTTGGGGAAGGTGAAAAAACACTTTTGGGGGGGAAATGTCATTTTCAGATTATAAAAGAATGCATTGGGTAGTGTGCAAGATATGTTGAATGTCGAGAGAGGACATCGGGAGGAGAGTTAGAGAGATTTTTTGAGTATGCTTGAGAGAGGAAAGTGAGCAGCAAAGAGGGCACGTTTTTCGAGGAAGGTGGGCACGATTCTCGAGAAAAAAAATTGTGAAATTTTGGCCGAAATATTTTTCTGCTGTGGGAGGTCGTACTATATAGATCTGTACAGTTCGTACAGTCCGTACAGCCGTACGGATTTGGCATGGAAATCGAGGCGATTTTTAGCACAATTTTCGAGGCAATTTTCAGATTTTTGATGGTTATTTTTGGGCCATATGGAATAGTCCGTACAGCGGACTGTGGGCACAGAAAATGAGGTACGGAAGAGGTTGGACAGTGGTACGGTTTTGGCACGAAAAACGAGGCAGATTTCTGTGGGACAAATTTGGTGCTGTGAGGTATTTTTCTTGGCTGGAAATGTTGTTTTGTTGCTGATATGTACTTTCCTAAAGCTGAATAATAAATCTCTCTCTCTTGTTGGGTTTCCCCACATTGGGGTTTTCCCTGGCATTTGCCCAAATTTTTGTGAGTTATGGGTTGTTGTCCACTGTGTATTTTCGCTGCATATTTTGCTTAGCAATGTGTATTTCTACTTATAGAAATTTTTGAATGTGGGTTTTATGCATTTCTGAAATTTATGAAGACAGTGATCTCAAGGTTGCTAAGTGTTTGACAAAATATTAGCTTGCTGATTTTTGTCATTAAAAATCTACATGGTATCAGAGCTTGGGCTCTGAGTGACAGTGGGCAGTGTGATATTTGGGCAAAAGGGTGTGATTGTTTTCCTTGAGTTGTGACAGGGAATATGGCTGCAAATATTAGATATGAGGATCAGTTGGATGGCATTTCCAGCTACTTGCAGTGGAAGGTTCGTTTGTCAGTCGTTCTCAAGGAGAACAAGATCTATAGCTATGTCAACTCTGTTGTAGCAGCTCCCACAGCAGATCCTGTTGCTTTGGACTTGCATGAGACCAAGGAAGCCAAAGCTCAAAGGATTATTCTAGATGGGGTGAAGGATCACCTTATCCCACACTTGGCTGAGAAAAAGTCTGCCAAGGAGATGTGGGATGCACTTAAGAACTTGTTCGAGGCGAAGAATGAGAACCGAAAGATGACCTTGAGGGCCAAGTTGCATGATACCAAGATGGGTAAGGAGGAAAGTGTCTCTTCTTATCTTACCCGAGTTGCTAGAGTTAAAGATGAGCTGGCAGTTGTTGGAGAGGTCATTTTGAATTATGAGTTGGTGAGGATAGCCTTAAATGGCTTCACCAAAGATTAGGAAGTCTTTGTGAAGTGTGTGGTGGGTCATGAGCATCTACCAGATTGGAGCAGACTGTGGGATGATTTCACTCAGGAGGAGATCCGAGAAAGATCTCAGAGCAGTGATCAGAAGACAGACAAAGTTGATGAGAATGTTGCTCTTGTGGCTATTGTTGTAACCAATTGGGGCACCTTGCCTCTCATTGTCCTGAGAGGAAGAAGAAGAAGAAGGAGTCAGAGGGGCCTGAGACAGCTGCTACAACAGCCATAGAGGACTTTGCTTCAAAGTTCGATAGGGAAATTTCTTTGGTTACCCTAGTTTCCAGTGTCGGCAACGGAGGATTCGGAGGTGATGTCAAATGGATTGTGGATAGCGGAGCCTCTAACCACATGACGGGAATCTGGCGAGTATTCCCAGACTTCACAGAGATTGGTCCTGGCCGACAGGTGGTAAATGAAGGTGGTATGGCGAGAGTTGTACATGGAGTTGGGAATCTCAAATTCCAACTCGAGTTTGGGGACTCTTGGAGATTGATGGAGTTCTCTTTGTTCCAGGGTTGAGTGTTAACTTGCTCTCAGTCTTAGCCTTGGAGGATGTAGGATATTGCGTATTGTTCAAGAGGGAACATGTCTTTATCTACAGAGAGGGAGTGGACCCGGTAGAGTTGCAGTTGATCGGTAATAGGGTGAATAGGTTATATATGTTGAAAGGACAGCCTATGATGTATGATTCAGCGTCGGATGAGGAGTGTGAGGAGGCTTCTGAGACTGCGGTGGCGCCAAGGTATCAGTCTTTCATTTTGAGAGAAGAGAGTGGGTCTCTTCTAAGCACTGGCAGAAGGCTCAGCCAAGTTGATCGAACCGATGCTCAAGATGAAGTGAGCTCAGGGTTCCAAGAGGTTGCCAGGAGAAGATCTTCTAGTTCGAGGTCTGTGCAGATGTTGCGGATGGCTCCAGGTTCAAAGGGAGCTCCTACAAAGCACAGTGTGATGGGACCAGATGATGGAGATGGCAGCAAGTACATCCCTCGCTAAGAGGGAGTGTTAGCTTTTTAACTCGGGAGGTACTCCGCATGTTTTGTCTTGTATGCGGATGTTACCTTAATATTTACACTACCAGGCACTTAACTTTGTAATAGTTTTTATAAAGTTGTTTAAGTGGTTCTTTTATTAAAGTGACTTTTTAATAAAGTGTACCTTCTATTTTTAAAGTGACTTTATT
>JASDQU010188032.1:8875-20517 GCA_032191745.1 Picea mariana
ATCTAAGCAAAATCACAAATGATCCTATATTGCATGACCCCACATGGCCTGCAATGCCTACCAAACTACCTTCAAACATCCCTAAGTTTGAAGGAAAGGTAGGAGATAACCCTACCAACCATGTCATGACTTTCCACCTATGGTGCTCTTCGAACATCATTATGGATGATTCCATCAGACTACGATTATTTCAACGCATACTCACTGGCCCATCTGCCAAATGGTATGTAGATGAAAAATCAGGGTCCCATGTGACTTTCGAGTCCTTGGCCAAATCATTTTTGACCTTCTTCCAATTACCAATCCGCCATGACAATGGTCTTAAACTATTCTCTAATTTCAAGCAAACCTCAGCCACACATATCGCTGATCACATTCACGAGTGGCGTAGATGACGTAGTTTGTGCAAAGCTGAAACCACCAAAAAATAGTGTCTTGACTGGTTTCTCAGATCACTTGTCTCTCTCCTCTGTAAAGATGTAGCTTCCACCTTCCCTCAATCCGAAGAAGAAGACATCAGTAAAGCTCAACAATACGACCTCATCTATTCACAATCAGGGTACGTATACACAGTACTTCCTTACCTCCCCAAACCCATGCCATTTGGTCAAGACAAACCTGGGATGTCTCACTCAACAGACGGATTGATTGGTAATACCACACACCATAGTTCTCAACCCCAACCACCACCAATGTATGGCACACCTCAATATCCGTCGTCATATGGGGGAACCTCTGATTACCCCCCACCCCCTTATAAACAACCATACCCTGTTGCTATTCCTCCACCCATCAGTGGGCCACCGTCGACACCCCCACTACACCCACCTATCCAAACAAGTTCTGGTACCCGCTCTACCTCATCTTATACTATGAGTACTGGTGAAAGCACCATGCCTTCCTATGTACCTTACGGATCACAACCCCCAAAAAATATGTACTTTCCATTTACTGATCCTACACAGCCCATGGCACCCCCACACCCTCACGCTGGGGTGAATTTTGTTCAACCCTCTCCCATTCAGCAATATCAAAATTTTGAACAACTGAATACGGAAAATCCGACCCATCCGTCGAATAATGCCAAAAATAAAGGAAGAAACAAGAACAATAACAACCTAGGTCAAGGTGGAAATCAACCCCAACAAAACCAACCAGCTGGGGGCAACCAGAACCAAGGGAATGAAAACCCCCAAGGGGGCAGTAACAACAGGCGTCAAGGGAGAAATAACAATACTATCAAAACCTCTTTCCCTTGTGCCCTTTGTGGTGAGTTCGGTCATTATACTCATCATTGCCCCCAAATTGCTGATTTTAAATGACTGAAAGACTCAGGCAGTCTAGCACATCCTCCAGCACCACCTACCCTTCAGCAGGCCCCACAACAATACGTGCAACAACCCCCCCCGGCCGTACTACATAATTCTATTCCACACCAAGGTGTGATAAGCACCCAATAGGACACGCAGACTACCCCACCTCAGTTGGGATAATACCTCAACCTAAACAATACCGTTGATCATACTATCCTCCTCACCAGTGAGGAATAAATTCTTCTACAAACACGTAATCGTCAGTATCGTACACCTGTTGAGTCTCCTCCCATTCCCCCAGAAACAAACCCAACACCAACGGGACCCCCATTGGTACTCCCTCACCCTACTGCTAAAACACCTCTTCGAATCCCTCACATCCCATTGCGTAGGAATGTCCACAACCCCCAGGGTAGGGCAGCTCATAATTATAGTTTGGTTGATGACTTAGCACAATCCTCGATGGCCATGTCAGTCTTAGAGGTCCTTCAAACTTGTCCCACTCAGCGGAAATCATTACTTTCTTCCTTGGGGGAAGTCAACCCCATGGATATCCAACTCATCACATTTGATCTCGACAGCGGAGAACCTCACCTTCTCTCTCTGATCGCCTTTCAAATCCCAGTAAAAATTTGGAACATTATAGTCCATCGATGCATCATCAATGAAGGTGCATCCACATGCATTATGTCCGAATATTTATGGAAAAAACTGGGTTCCCTCGAACTCATACCATCTGCCATTACCTTATGAGCTTATGATGAACGACCATCGTTTCCTGAAGGGCTCTTCCAAAATGTCCCCGTAGAACTCAGGGGCAAGACCATTCTTATCGATATTGAAGTTATCGATGCCCCACTCGATTATAATATCCTGTTCAGTCGTAGCTACATGTACGCTATGAAGGAAGTTGCCTCTTCCATCTTTCGAATGATGATGTTCCCCCATAACGGGAAGATCATTACCATTAACCAAGTCTCACATTATGAGCCTAACCCTTCTGCCACTATCGATAACATTCTTCCTCTCATCCACACAAGTCATGATGCATACCCACTCATCGAAATGGGTCCTAGAATTTTCAAAGACCCATCATTGTTAGGAACTTACCATGGTGCACCACCACTCCTTCATCCTTCCAATCAAGTATGCATCATATCATCCAATGGAACTGACATAGAGGATACCCTTCCTCCAAGGGAGGCTTCTATCATATCTGACGTCCAACTAGTCACAGAGCTCCCCCCTCACAAGCCTCCTGCGAACTTTTTAACTCCACCTGTCCACAATTTCACCTCTCTCCAAGGACATATCCTAGTTTGGGAGACCGTTCCCCAAGACATTACTCAAATCCCCTTCTTTTACCCCCCACCCGACATACAAGCTTTCCAAATAGTCGCAACGCTGACCCTCCCTAACATGGTGTTAGCGATTCCAATTTGGTATTTACATCCACTAGAGATGGTCCCTCAACCATCCCTTCCCCCCCAAATGGAATGAATCCTAATGATGATTCCCATACTCACTCCCACCATACCCATGGCATCCCCTCTCACTACCCTTCCTACCATAGCTGGGGGTAGGAGAAAGAAGAAGTAGCCCACAGCTCCACTTCCTTCGCACGTCCAACCCCCGTGCATGCTATGTGAGAAAGATGGACACCAAACCAACAACTGCCCATCTCTACCTGAGTTATGGAACCTAATTCTGCTCAGTAAAACACCATCAATGCTTGCCACCATAGCAAGTACTGCTGCCACCGCCCCTCACTCAAGTAGTAAAGGGCTGCGAACCAAATTCGCTTGCGCTATATGTTTAGAATATGGCCATTATACACACCATTTCCCAGCACTGCCATGCTTCTGACAGACATTAGCCGCAGTACGCCAAAGCTTCTAGAGTGAACCCAATCTAGCTATATCATCCCTACCAAAAATCACTGACATCCATTATGTCACAACTTCAGTCAATGGACATATGAGATGCCCTTGCTCTCTATGTGAATCCTTAGATCATTTTACATACCAGTTTCCTATGATCATTGAATATAGGCAACGCCAATTGACCCTGATTCAAAGACCTACAGAATCGATAGTTGACCTTACCACATCACTAGAAATTCTTCATATCATTTCTCCCAAACTCGAGGCACTCTCGATGCCTCCATGGTTCTTGGATGACTTATCCGAGGATTCACCCCCTAACCCCCCCAATTCTCCCATTCATTTCGCTACGAAAAGTTTACATCCAACTACCATAGGTACTCCTCAATACTTCGATATTTGGTTTATTTCGAGCGAACCATCACAATTTCATTGCATCGTTCCCCCTGCTTCTTCATCACCAGGGGGCAGCCACACGACAACAGTCACCGATATCACTCTTCACAACCCCTTGTATTCTCGCAATTCCACTATGACGAGGAAATAATCGAAGAGTTAAACACTCCCGACTACCCATGGGATGCACGAACTTGGATACACAACCACATGCCCTCAGGCATGCCCTGTAGCACCACCTCCAGGAAACGACGAATATCCTCAAAATCTGCTCCGGCATCTTCCAGAGGAGAATGCGATGGCCTGACACCTGGGTCATCAAAATGGTGTCTCTGTGTTGCTCTCTCAGGCTCAGCTAGTCTTGCCTCAGTGTCCTCATGCCAACGTGTCTTTCCTGCCTGTGTCCCTCCCCGCGACAGTCTCCCCGGCTCCTGGCGAGCCGATGCTCTCAGCAGCTCAACCTCGTGCCCATGAGGTTCCACATCTGCACATACAAACAAACAACATATAGTATTAGCATCTATACCAAATACACATGTCATGCTATCTAAAAAAAAAACAATATATATCAAACTCATAAACATACCTCGGTGATCAAACACCTCTCCTGGAGGTACCACCATGTTTGGATCACCCAGGAAGTCAACACCAACATATGGAAACTGCAGTATAACCTGTGGCATCTATCGCCACACTTGTGCCGCCTCCACTGTGAAAAAGTAGATGCCCTCACCACCACCATGGTGACCAAAATCATCTCCCACCACTTCAATCGCAGCTCTCGCACCCCAGGTGCGCCCAATAAAATCCTAGGGTGCAACATAGGCACCCTCTTCAAAAACCAGGCCACTAGAATGGACCCAAAAGAAAAGTCCCCTGTGTCGGTGGACCGACATCAGTCCAGCTGCCCTGCCATCCTGGTATGCAGTGTAAGCCCCCAAGCAAAGTGCTCACTAGCTAGTACCCTCCCCATAATACTCAGTTGACCACCACTGATCTGTTGACTCGCGAGGGACCCATACACCCTCACAATCATTGCTGCTATACAACGATGTGCTAGAGAATTCATCGCCCCGATGCTCACGACAAAGCCTGACATAAAGTTCACCCTGGAACAATACCTCTGGTCCACTGTCACTAATGCCACGTCAGCAGGTAACATCGGCTCCCTCGGTAGGGGCATTCCCCGAAACGGGAGCCCAGTCAAAAAATATATATCCTCCACCCCAGTGAAGGTGATATACTCTCCCCACACAATAAAACAATGCAGGTCCAGACTCCACATCCAGATAATAAACTGTAGGAGATACTCCTGTGCCCGTATCAACGGGCACTCAAAGAACTTCAGCAACCCACAAGCTGCCAAGTGGCACGTACCCCCGACTCCTCAATAGCCACAACATCTCTCAGCTGGGACCAATCCCGCTCCTGCCAACCAACCGGCATCATGCAAAATGATCGCCTGCAACCAAATAAAACAGTCCCAGGTCAGTCATCTTGACCCTAAAAAACATTAAAAAGGATAAGTTTTACACCCGTCAACCTTAGCCCCAAGGCGCGGTTGTTTAACCCACAGGCGCGCACATATGCATGCCTGTTCACCTCGTAGGTGCGCACGTATGCACACCTATGCACCCCACAAGAGTGCACTCAGGCACTCCTGTGCACCCCACAGGTGCTCCTATCCATCGAACAGGTGTGCATAAGTGCACGCCTACTCACCCTACAGGGGCGCCTCCATGCACCCCTGTCACGAACACAGGCGCACATCAAAGCGTGCCTGTCCACTACACAACCACGCACGCATGCGCGGCTGTGTAGAAAGGTACGCACATCATGCACGCCTTTATCCCGCCTACGGGATCCCCCATGCGTGACAATCCAGATAATAGGCGTGCACTCATGCGTTCCTATTTCCAGATCGCCCGCACACTTGGGGGCCCACACCCCTAAAACCCCTTATACAACCCTTCGTACAACCCCTGCCAAAAAATGGAAAACCTAATTCTATGCAGGATGATCAGACTACTAACCTGAATCTTGCTAATCCTGCATCGAATGCCTTGTTTTTCCAGAATCTCCAAATCTTTTCTGAATACCTCTCGTCCAATCACTCTAGCAGCAAGTACAAATGAGGTGGCAATGTGGGCCCTACAGCTATATTTAGGCCTTTTTTCCAAACTTCCACTCACCATTCCGAGAGCTCTGGGTGTCCATTCTTCGATCTATCTTTAGCCACAGGATCAACATCCCATCATCTACATCAAGATAGTCCCCAGACCACTTATTATCCTGAGCCCCTGGGTCACCATTTTTTCACATCCCGGCCAGCTACGCATGCTCATATTCAAAATTATCAAATAAATGCTTGTATGTTCAATTCTCTTCAGATATTGTTCACGTCGAGTATTTGGTTTTCATGTGTGCAGGTACTTAGTCATCATACATCAATGCAACCCATTCAGGTATATAATCAGCACTGGCATGTAAAAATTCCCTCTGAATCTCACTTGCATCTCCAGTCACACCCTCTGACATTTGCCTCTAGGATCCCCATCTCCAGCTCTACATTACCAACACCTCCATTTGCATCTTTGGTACTGTCACCCAGTAGCACTCTCCCCCACATGAGTTGTCCCATTCATAGCACTCTTTTGCACTTTGACACTGATGCTGTTTTTCAAACCTTTAGGGATGGGAGTCTCGATAGTCTTACATCATGTCGAAAATCAGCCACACACTCCTTCTCCTCATTTTGCTATCTTTCCCACTGGACTCCCATATTATCTCTTCAAGGTTCTATTTTGACTACACCTCTGCAGTATCATGAACCCGCCATTTCATCCACAATCAGTTTGCCCCTCTGCAAATTTCCCTTCATTTCACCTACCTCATACAAAAAGCTACCCATGGGGCCCCCACCCTCCACTAGTTCTCCAAGAAAATTTCTCCCTACCCGGGCCAACCATATTACATTGGGGCACCCATTTCTGTATTCGTATGCTCATCCCAAATTATTCTTTATTTTTGGTACATTGTAAAAAGCCTTTGTTTCCAGCATTTACATTACCTTTTTGTCATCACCTTTGGCGACCTTTTTCCATTTTTGGCAAACGCAACTCATGTCGCCCTTGGTTGGGGCACTCCTTATCATCTACCCCTGTTGACATCATCCATATACTCTGAGTATCCCACTGGCCACTTACCTCTTCCCTCTGAGTTTGTTCACTTTGTCCCGCTTCTGGCACAACTTATCCCCTGTCTTGTTGTCCCCCTGACACTCGACCTAGTTGAACGGTTGCGGCCACTTATACCTCACATATACCCCCAACCAAGGGAAGTCTTGAGTATCCCTACATATTGACTTTTTCCATGTACCTCCTCCAGTTCCTAACCTCACCTAGTAGATTTCACAAAGCCCTTTTCTTCTTGGAGTCGGGTCCCCCTTTTTTTCGACATCAACACAGTTTCCAGAAGGGTGACAGTTTCTTGACTCTCATTACCTTTCCAATGAGAGGTCTTAGATGACACAGGGAGAAACACAATTGCTCCTTACTATCATTGACCCCCATAACATTCGACTTCAACACTTTCTCATGTTACAGTGGGTCTTACTTTACAACTATTGCAGTTATTTCTTATATTTGCCAAAGACCTCTGAACTTGGCTGGGCTATCAATGCCTACAGAATTCGTGATACTTCTTACATATGTCACTTCCTACTGTTCAAAGTATGTTCCTTTGCAGAATTGTCTTATGCCTTTATCATGACCTCCCCTGAGGGCACTGCAGTTGTCTACATCAACACATAATTCCTTTTTTGAGTTACATAACATGAGCATGGGGCATGCCCGCCTCGTTTGTACACAGTTTATTTTTACACACCTTATGGAAGGTCGGGTTCTCCAGGTTCCCTTCTCCCTCCAACAGGTAACTCTTGACAGTCCCACTATCTCTCTCTCTTACAATGGCACTCTCAGTATAAGAAACATTGATGGATTTCGGCTATACGTATGCTCCTAACCTCATCCATTAGGGGGCATCTGTTAGCACTGAAATTTCGTCCGCAAATGGTTACAAGAATTCAGCATCGTCAGACAGTTATGAGGTCACCCATGGACCAAAATTACCACAAAAGCATTTCCAAAGGGTCAAAAACTATACAACCAGTGAAAAAATTAAAGCGCACTATGAATACATAGGGCGCCCGCACACATGCACAAAACATAAATGTAGGAATCGCACACATGCGCCCGATGCGCGACTGTTGTCGCAAAAATCCGTGCACCTGAGAAACAACGCATTTATGAGAATGGTCGGCCTCCCACCCACTTCTAGTTCAGCTTCCAAGTTGACTTGACACTCAAATCTGGACTGGATTCAACTGGGTGGCTAGTCAAAGACCTATAAATGCCCTAATTAGCCCCTTTACACACTACAAGCTGGTTGAACAATACCTCAAAGAGGTGCTATAAAAAGGCCATGGTTGCACTTCATTTTTCAAGGAATTCAATAGCAAAGTTATGCTGCCACTAGTCTCTTGAGGAATCCTCTATTCTCATCAAGAGTATACTAGCATCATTGCATTGGGCAATCCATCTCACCCCTTGAGTGGATTAGCAAAGAATTCTTTCACCATTTTCATTTCAAAGTTGTAAGAAGAGCTTATTTGTGGGGGTCCAAGAGCCCTCCCTTGGAGGAATAAGAGACTCATAGTCTGCTTTCTTTTTGGTGTTTTCTTTCACTAATATCAACCTTACCATTGGTGACATGGGTCTCATTGTTTCTTTTGTCCTTATGTCCCTATGCTCATTAGTTTAGTTGTTTTATTTCTTAGTTTATTTCTTAGTTGTTCTTTTATATTTCTTTCTCTAACCTTTTTCCTTGCAGCTTTCCTGCTTAGCAAACCCAACTAAGCTTGAAAGCACCTCTATTTTTCTCACTAAGGTGACGAAAGAGGCGCAACACCCCCAATTGAATGAGTTGCATTTCCTCATGCAACGTGGAATAAATCATAGAAGTGAAAAGGAAACGGAACTTGGTGAGGGAATTTTACAAATTATTCATTGCTAGCAGTTGATGAATTACATGATTAAAGTTTAGAAAATAACATACCTCCACTTACCCAAAATGTTGATGAACTATGCAATAGGAATATGGTTGATGTGGCTGATGGAGCATGGAATATTTCACTGCTGTAAGATCATATGAAAGTTGACTGATACTATAGCTATGACTGCTGGATCAGAGAATGTGAAGTGGAGGAATCTGAACTGCTACTGAATGAATCATAGAAAAGAGGAAGTATGAAAGTGGAACCATGGTACTCTCATATAGCTAGAAAATACTGCTGCAACTAATGATGGAGTCATGAAAGATGTATAGTCTTCACCTGCTTCTAAACTCGATGGTACAATTCTAATCATGCGAATGGATGTGTCGATGTTGAGCATGAAGATAAGTCATTGGATTACCGACCATTGATGAATGTCGTTAACCAATGTGAGGCAAACTCACCATTGATTTCAATGAGTGCCAAGGTACCCGAGTACATCTTGCAAAGTGTGAATGAATGAGCTGATGTCGAGCCACTTGGAATACCCGACGATCAAGGGACATTGATGTATTCCCAAGATTGTCAGTGAGAGAACTTGCCATTAAGGCATGCAAGCGTCTAGGTACTTAAAAGGATCTCTAGTCTATATCCTAGATAAGGTGTTGAGGTCGATGGGGCAAGACTTGTTGAAAGGTGGGCCTGAAGGAATCCCACATCAGTCAATGCGTGTTGATACAAAATGATTGGTAGGACTATAGATAAAAATATTTCAGTAGCAACAGTGTTTATGGCAAGGCAATGTAGTCATGGAAAGGGAGCTAAATAGTTTTATTGACAAGGAAAAATGAACTGAAAAAGATAAAGAAATGTATGTGACTCAGAAAGATAAGCATATTTGAGGTCATGACGGATAAGGAAATGAAAGGTAGACTTCAACATAGAGATGAGAAATATGCTTTGAAGGACAGATGAGGGTAAACATTCATGACACAAATGGGTTTATAAAAGGTTTCTTGTATAACAAAAAACATCATGAGATGTATGAAGAAGGTCAACTCCTTCAAGTTATCAGCAAAGGATGTTTCTTCGAAAATTTTTGTGATTCTTGAAAATCACTTTAGCAACAAGAGGAAATCGTTTGCACACCTGAAAAAAACTTCTTACAAATCCTGCATAAAAATTGTGAGAGCTTCGAAAAATATGAAATGCAGGCATAAATATGAATGTGATCAAATCAAATTCAAAAACAAAGTTCATTTTACCTATTTCCCTTTGCGTGAAAGTTCCATCATTGATCATTGCTGAAGTGACTCAATGAGCCAAGCTAGCATAAATGAAAAAACATGACTCTGATTGATTGAAATCCATTTTCTCAAGCTTATTCTTTTTCTTTTTGTTTTATAATTTTTTTATTATTTTTATGTTTGACCTAAGATTTTTTTCTTTTTATGATTTTTTTTTATATATATTTTTATAATTAAACAAAGAAAATAAAATTTAAAACAAATTTTTATAATAGATTTTTTGTTTTGTTATTATACGAATTTTTATAAAAAATAAATAAATTTGTTTTGTTATTATAATCGTTTTATAATAAAAAAAAATGAAAATTCTTTATATTATTATTGTATATATATATATATATATATATATATATATATTTATTTGTTTATTTTTTTAATTTTTTATAACAAAACAAGAAAATTATTTTTTGTTTATATATTTTGTTTATAATACAACTAAACAAACAACAAAAAAATGGAATTTTTAGTAGGCAATTGGAGCCATCACTGAAAAAAACCTTCATATTTCTATACCTGCGCTAGCACGCCACCATGAATTCTCCAGAAGTTTGTGTCACCCGAGGACACAACATTGTAAGTCTTGTCCTGGCTGTCCATTTTTCGTTGCCCATCAACGAACCATCCCATCAGCTCCACCTTCTACAAAGAGAGGAGTCACATGCATTGGAGCTCGAACTGCCCATCTGTGAAGTGCTTCATGAAACCGAGTCAATGCACCTTGTCTTCTTATCCGCGTACTCCTATTTTGACATCAAGGGGAGAGCTTCTTTCCTTCTCCGCTATGTGATCAGACTTCCCTCTTTACTTTGATTAGCTATGGAGGCAAAGAACCTAGGGCTCATGAATATGCATAGGTATCATGTTTTTAAATTCCGATAAGTCTAAGAGCCCATTGGAGTCGGAATCATATGCGCATATCATCCTCTGGCAGTTTGCCTACTCTTCCCCTTGCATGAACCTCAAATTACACAACACCTGTTGAAGCTCTGTGGAGGATATGAATCCTTCATTATTCATATCTTAGACTTTGAAAGCTTCCATCAAATCACTACACTAGTCATCACTGAGTAATTCATTCTATGATCTAACAAATTCATCGAATATCAAGCTACCATCTTCACTTTCAGAAACTGGTGTAATAAGATATTTCAAATCTTCTTCCGAGATATCCATTCTGAATCTGTATTAAGTGCAAGGTGATCATTAGAAGCCTTTCCTATATTGGAGAATGTTAGGATCAGATCCTAATCAACCCGACATTCATAATACTATATATGTGTGCCCTCGTGAAAAACTTGTAACCATTTTTCCCGGTAGAGCCCTGCCATCCTTCTTTCAAGGCGTTAACATTAGCCTTTTATTAACGGTAGGGGACCAAAGTCTATTTTGTGCCTGAAACTTAGCAGATGAAGTGGACACTTGACATTCCATGTGATAAACTGAGATTCCTCATTACCTTAGATCATGCTAGTCAATAATATGATTTTTAAATCGATTTGAATTTCATGGCGGCTGGCTACTCATTTTGGAATTGATGGACCATAATAACGTCTACTTATGCATTTTCGCTAGATCAAAATCCCTGATTTTAGATATGATGCGGAAGCTGATGGTCTAGGAATAATATCACCAATGTGGAAGCAGATCGCTACAAATCAAATTGATACAATCAAATCGGATTTAGTCTTGC
>JASDQU010188034.1:8085-20314 GCA_032191745.1 Picea mariana
AATTGCAAAATGATGAACAACTAAAGATTAAATTTGGATTTTTGTTGACTAATATAGCAAGAGAATTGAGAATTGAATGATAGTCTATTTGCATATGATTGCTGCAGTAAATCATCAATGTTCTCTGTCCCACGCCAAAGACGACGCGGCGACTAAGTCTAAGCGGTCTCTTCCGAAACCGCTCGGGTTCCATCACTTCCATAAAACACTCGGTGATCATGCATATTTGTCCGTGTCATTCCAACTGTCAATTCAACAAGTTCGACCGACCGAAATCCCCAACGCACTTCGACCGAACATTACAATGGGAAACGGAAACACGTTGATGTCGATGCTGTGCAGATATAATTCTATGCCCATACACGTCGAATCCGCCAAAGAAAACGGAGTGGGCTAACTTGGGAGTAATTTTCTCTTTGAAGTTAACTTTCTCGTAGGTTTTTGGTGCGTGAGTAAATTTTTTGGTAATTCAGATTTTTGATTGATTTTTTTGGTAATTCAGAATTTTAATTGATTTTTTGAGCATTTGGGTTGGTTTAAAATGGGGTAAAACCTCTGAGGTAAAGTTCTGAAATGCTTAAAACTTTGATCCATGCATAAGTCCGAGTACCCCTGAAAACCTGACCTAATTCAAACCCATTTTTTTACCTAAAAAACTCATGTTTGTTCTTTCAAACGAAATTCAGACCCACTTTTTTTTTTTTTTTTCATGAAAAGCCGATCTCCCTGAGTTAGCATACTCCAAAGGAAACTAAAAGGGACAGGTCAACCTGTAAAAGCTGTCATATTGAGAGAAAACGAAAACGAGAACGTTGAAGGGACGCCATTAAAGGACAGGACGTTGTAAAAGCTGCCATAATGAGATAAAACGAAAACGAGAACGTTGAAGGGACGCCATTAAAGGACAGGACGTTGTCGGTTAAAAGCTGACACCCATCTTAAAATAATAAACGAATGGACACCACTTTATATTCCCCTTCATATTTTAGTGTTCTATGAACAGATCTTACAACAACATGATAATGTCTGTGGTTGTGGTTGTTGGAATAATGTAGAAATTAGTATCTACGTAACTAAGTTGTTGTGGGTTGTTGTGTGCCTGTTTAATTTAGGTTTTGTTGGTGGTTTCAGATCCACCTTTGTAGGAGGTTAGTTCAAGGTTGTTGTGAGCACCTTGTGCTATATATATGTAATTGATTTATATTAAAACAATAGAATATGTGAGCGTAGACTCACTTGTGATATGCCCTTATGGCCTCACTGTTATTGATTTTAATCTGGTATCAGAGCATGGGAGAAGAGAGCCGTGGTGCGTCAGGAGAAGAGAGTCGTGGTGTGTCACTGGAGTAAGGAGACGAACGCTAGAGAGGCTGCATGAATTGAGGGTGGAGTTGATCGCTGGTGTGAGTGCGTGTAGACTAGTGTGACGGCGCATCAATTGGTAGACTGATATATGTCTACACCTGTGCGTGGAGGGGCAGAAGACCGCGGGGATCGAGATCTTGCAGCAGTTCAATTGGGAGGTGCCATATTGGGTCATTGTGCCCAATGGAGAGATGAGTCATGGAGTCGCTGCCATTGTTTGTGTGCAGCCTGGAGATGGCATCGTTTTTTAATATCTGCTTGTGAACAACCTATGTGAGAGATCGTGTGAAGGGTTGAAGACATTGTTTTCATTGGTTTGATGCATGTAGGAGAGGTGCACGACCTTCTTTGTTGGAGAGGCTGCGCGACCTGAGAGTTTACTCGCAGTTGTCTTATACTTGGAATCGTGAGGAGGCAGATCACTTACTGAGCCAACGGCAGATTGCGGAGCATTCACTACGTGGAGACCGAGGGCGTCGAGGAAATCAGAAAGGAGGCGGTTCGTTGTATGTTGTGTAACACATGCATTCAGGAGTGATTGATGTAAATAATTGTTGTAACCTATATTTATCAGCGACCATAGGAGAGCCGCGCCACTTCCTTCATGTGAATGTGTGTGAGCCCGCGTGAAGGGCCATTGAAGCCTGTTAAATATACACTGATTAGCTGCGTGGAGCTATCCCTTTAAGGGGTTTCAACGGGTATGTGCGGTATGCCGATGAAGCCGACTATGTGCACATCATAAAGTCAATTTTACCAGATCTGTGCTCGGGTCCTGACAGAGGTCCGATTGCAAGAGTTGTCCACTGGTGTGAGTGTATCAACAAATAGAGTCGTCCGTCTGGTAGAGAGTCGTTGCCAGCTGTGAGCTCGTTCAATCTTTGTGGATGAGCACCTGCATGAGAGCATTGTTGAGATCTTCTCTTGTTGCAAAGAAGAAACGGATCTGTGTCCAGTTGGGAGAGCGCACAGTGTGTTGTGGAGCTGTGATATTGGTTCCCTTGGTAAATCTGATTATTGTTGTCACTTCCATGGTAAATATTGGAGGAGGAACATTTTGAATGTTATGATTGTGGAGAGAGCTCGTGGATGGCATTTATTTAATCTGCAGTCAAATTCCTGTAGTCAACGAGGAAGAAAGAAGTTGATGTTGCCATTTGAAATTTGTTGGTTAAGTGTGGAGCCGTCACTACTAAGTTGTTATATTTGGCTTCCAATATTGAAGGTCTCTTGCCATTGTCGCTGTTGAGCGGAGGAGATTGTCGTGTACAGGAGATTAGTGTTGACCATCGTTTAGTTGGTGAAATAAGAGAGTCCACTACGCGTGAGAGGACTGCTGTCCAAAAATTGCTGAAATTGTTGCAATCTTGCTGAAATTGTTGAAATTGTTGCATAGTCTGTGTGTCTGTCTGAGTGTAGATGTTCCGAGCGGATTGATATATATGAGCTCTACATTGATCGCAGGCAATAAGATAGCGAGAAGGAGCCCGCGAATCGAATCGTGGGGAGAAGCCTTGGAGATTCTTGTTCTTGTTCCATTGCCTTCAAATAAGAATTTACAATTAGCCAGAAGTATCACCAGACTTGGAGATTTGAGCCTGCATGGAGATTACTTGTTGTTTTTCTTTATTACTGTAAGTGTTGTTCACTCTCACTGTTGATCAACCGTCAGAGGAGACTGCTTGTGGTGTGAAGTCATTATTGTGTGTGCACGAAACAAACACACGGAGCCAATGTTGTAAGATATCCAGAAGATTGAATCTCTCCGCTACTGGTAAATCGCTGGAGGATATCACCTGTTGGAGATTGGTCTGTCAGAAATCAAAATCATTTTTGTTGTTGAATTAAAGGAGCCCGTGAGCCCGTGGATAAAGCTGGAACTATGTGGAGAGAGCATTGTGAAGAGCGAAAATCCGCATGAAAAGGATTCACATGTCTACATTGAAGTGATGAGTTGGCTCATTGCTTCCATAGGATCGCGTGGGGAAAAGAGCCACAGTGACATATTGTAAAAGAGCCGCAGTGACATATTGTAGAAGAAATTTTGTGATAAGAAAGTGGTTTTCGTTACTTGTCATTTCTTTGCAAGCGGTCGAAGCAAATAGGTTCCTCAGAACTGAGCACACGTGGAGCACTGTTGTTTTTGGTGCAAGAAATTGTTGTCCAGTGATCATTGCTGTGATGTGAAGACTTGCTTTTCATTGTTTTTGAAAGAAGACTCAGTGTAAAGGAATGGGTCATCAAAGGAGAATGAAACAGCTCCAGAGAGAGCTGAAACACATGTGGAGGAAGAATCAATAAGAGGAAATATATTTTGCAGGTAAATATAAAGTGTCTTCAACAGTAGCTGAGGAACTCATACCTGATGGAGACCAGGATCAGATTGCGGATCTGGAGCAGATTATTGAAGATGAAGAAATCAATGCAATATTGAAAAGGTTAATGCTGGTTTTACCATCATTTTCAGGTAAAAATTTTGATCTTTGGAAAATGAAAATGGAAGGTTTACTTGGATCAGTAGATTTATGGGAATTTATTCAAAATGGTTATGAAGATCCTACTGAGAAGAGAAGAGATAAATTAACATTATATCTTGTTAGTTCAGCATTGAATAATGGCATCATGTCTGCTCTGTTATATGAATTTGGTGAAATAGAGAATGTAAAAATGTTTTGGGATAATCTAGAGATGAAATTTAGTGTGAGGGGAAACAAGATAGCTAAAGACGAAAGTAATCACGTCACTACTGTTGAAAATGGTGAGTGTATTGACAGTCTTATAACTGAAATAAAGACTGGAAATGATTGCATTGAAATCGCAATGATTGATGATGAAAGTGTGTATGTAGTTGATTGTGATAATGAGAATGAAAACCTTGTGGAGGAAGAGCTCTTTGAAGGAAAGACATATGAAGTCAGATTTGATGAAGACAATTCATCTAATGAAGAGTGGTCAAAATTGATGCATGAGAAACATCTTATTGATGAGTTGTTGTTTGGTGAGAAAAGTGATCCACTTGCATGCACAAATCAAGTGGAAGACAACTTTATTGTTGCAGAGAAGGAAGAGAAGGAAGGGGAACATCAGAGAAATCAGAAAGCTCTCTTAGAAGAGCAAAATGAAATGAGCAAAAATTGTATTGATACTCTAATGAATATTTTTGAGTGTGCAGGGTTTACTAAGGAAGTATAGAGGATTTAGTGTGTGATCAAATTTTTCATCTTCACCTACCCCATTATGTTCTTTAATTGAGAGAAGGATATTTCTGATAATCCTGGAATACTGCCTAGGCCAATTTTCAAAGAATAATTTATTTCGGTATTTCCATATGCCCCAAATTACCATAAAATGGATATGTTTCATCTTTGGATATTGTGTGAACCAATTAAACATATTACTTTCTAAAGTAGAATAGCTCCATGCATCTAGGATTTTGAGGTAAAATAATATCTCTTTCCATATATATTGAGAAGTTTCACAATGCACAAAAATATGTGACGTTGTCTCTTCATCTCTTAAACAAAGACTACATATCGATGGACCAATGCCTCCCCTTTTTCTATAATTTACTCCAGTTAGAATACAATCCTTTAAACATAGCCACATGAAGCATATAATTTTAAGTGGTATTTTCACTTTCCAAATAGATTATACCACCATCTGATATCTTTTGTAATGTTTGTGAAGGATAAGGACTGGTATACTAAATTGGTTGTTACCATGTCCACTGCCTTGTTCCATGACCAGACTATCTTATTCTTTGTATTGTTGAGAGAGATACCACTGTTTTTCAGCAATGTAAGGAAATTTATCCATTCTGTAGCCAAATCCCTTGTCAAATCGAGAGGGATAGCCTCAAGCCAAATTTGATTATTACCAGTATCATTTTTTGTGGCCACTTGTGCTAAAGAGTAGATATGTTGATTGTTGAGATGTTGTATTAAGGAGCCTGAGAGTTTAAAGGAATCATTATATCCTATAAAAGGATCACACCCAATAATTACTTGTTTTCCACACCCAATTTGCCAGGCCAGCCAGCATTTTATAATATGCAATGAGGCCATAAAAATTTTCTGGATGTTTGAGGCTAACAAATACTTATAATCGGATTTGCACAGCCAGGAAGTCAAGTCTATTCCTTTTAGATATTTTTTTTTAAGTAACTCACTCCACAGTCCTTTTCCAAAGAGACCTCTCCAACAATATTTTGTTTCCAGTGATTGAGAAAACCAGAAAATAATTCGAATACCCCGTCCTCCAGATTCCTTTGGTCTTGCAATGTTTTTCCACTTTGAAAGGTGAAAGCCTGTAGTTTTTGTAGCACCTCTCCGTATAAAATTTGCAATAATCTGTTGTATCTTTTGTAGAATAGTAGAAGGAATATTGGCTAAGCTAAGACAGTATACAAGGAGAATCTAAAGAACAAGTTTATCTAAAACTAGTCTGCCTCCTAAAGAAAGCCAGCGGAAAGTCCAATTACTGATTCTCTTCTCCACTGTATTGATCAACCAATTCCAATCTGCCACTTTATAGCTATTGGATTTTAGATAAAAACCCAAATATTTCATACCTTTATCAATGCAAATAAAAGGTATATTGAAGGTTTCTTGAATTCTTTGTTCCAAAACAAGGTCAATATTCTGTGCAAGAAAACAAGATTTTTGACAGTTAACATCCATGCCAAAGGAAAAACAAAACCTTGATAAAATTGATTTAAACTCCAACCAATCTTCAAGTTTGTTAATTCATAAGATTAGAACATCATCAACAAAGAACAAGTGTGAAATTATTGTTTCTGTAGCAACTTTGAGTCCATGAAAATTCCCTTCTTCCACAACTTTTTTCAAACATCTACTTAAGCATTCTACCACCAATAGAAATAAAAGGGGCGAAAGTGGGAACCCCTGACAAAGCCCTCGATAACTCTTGAAGAATTCAGTAGGTGATCCATTAATTAATACTGCCATGTTAACAAAGTTAACAAAATCCATGATCCATTGAGACACCTCCCATTTTAGCCTGATCTAGATTAATAACATACGCAGAAATTGCCAACTTACTTTATCATAATATTTTTTAAGGTCCAGTTTGATAATAATTGAACTCATCTTGTTAGTTTTTGCAGTGCGTAGAAATTCTTTTGTAATCCCCACAACATCAAATATTAATCAATCTTTAAGGAAACCAAATTGTTCAAAGGAGATACAAGAAGCCAATTTTTCTTTCATCCTTGATGCAATAATTTTGGAAATTACTTTATAAACAAAATTGCATAGAGCAATAGGCTTGAAGTCATGAAACGAAGTTGGCTTACTTAATTTGGGGATAAGAGAAAAGAAAGTAGCATTAAGTGCTCTAGGTATAAAACCTTTGCATCTAGATTCTGCAATCACCTTGTGTAGATCCTTCC
The DNA here is from genome assembly GCA_032191745.1 of Picea mariana. Lineage (NCBI taxonomy): Eukaryota > Viridiplantae > Streptophyta > Pinopsida > Pinales > Pinaceae > Picea > Picea mariana. The sequence continues at coordinate 14,861 of JASDQU010188034.1, forward strand.
CCATTAAATAAAAAAAAAAAAGTCTAAAAAAGTTCCTGGGTCCACCAATCTAGTCCTGAGATTTTATCCTTTGGCATTTTTTTGACAGTATCCTTTACTTCTTCTAAGGTGACAAATTGCCAAGTTCATCACTTTCCGAGTCATTGAAAAACTTAGGCATATTATGGAGCACTTAAACTTGATTGACAATATCTTCTGTCTTTATCTCACTGTATTGATCTTTAAAATGATTATAAGAAATTTCTTTATGTCATTGTCAACTATTTTGTGGCATCTATATTCATCTACGATTTCCCAAATAGTGTTATGTGATCTTCTATGGGTGGCATAGTTATGAAAAAAAATTGTATTTTTATCTCCCTTATCTAACCGAATTGTCTGAATTCTAAGCCTCCAAGTGGCTTCTTCATAGTCTAGAATCTGATCTTTGTTTTGTTTAAGTGTCCTTAATAAATCCAAATCTTCCTGAGCAAACACCTGTGACAAACAATTCTCAAAGAGCTCTGTAATTTATCTTCAATATGTAGGAGCTTTGTGTGCATTTGTGATTTTTTGTTCCTCTACCATAAAATCACAACATCCTTAAGATTCCTCAATTTTTTGCACAGTAGAAGAATTTAAGAAGAATCAGACGAGGAATTCATTAAAAGCCAAGTTTCCCTTATAAGGGAAGAAAAACCGGGATCAAAAATCTAGGAATTGTTGAACATAAAGGGAGGGGCCCTGGAATGGGAAGACATCTCGCACTATAAGCAAATCAGGTTATGGTCTAAGATGGAAGAGCTAATAACCCAGGATCTAAGTCTTTTATGACTACTTATGAGGGATTCATTTAGTAAGAAGCAGTCCAATCTTTTCGAGATGCCTGTTGTACCAACTCTACCATTTCTCCAGGTAGGTGCTAGTCTTATCGGCTGGATATCCACTAGACCAGAGAAAAGGACCATCCTAGAAAAAAAATCAGCAAGGGGATCACTTCTGGCATGTCCCCCCCATATCTCTCAATTAGTGAGAGTGAAGTTAAGGTCTCCTCCCATTATCAAGCCTTCTTCACAAAGTAATCCAGAAATGAATATAGGTTTCCAGAACAGTTCTCTGTCTTTATAGGGTACATAACAATTGAGTAGTTTATATCTTCTTGTTGACCGTTTAAATTTTCCTTCCATATAAATACCTGCAGATGTTCCATAAGCACAAAAATCAATATAAGTTGGGTTCCAACCAGTCAAAATTCCACCTGAACGACCATTAGGATTCAAAGAAACTATGTCCCACTTCGATAGTCACTTAAGGAATAATCTTTTTGCTTTCTCATCATCCACTAGCATTTCTTATAAAAAAACAACATCGGGCTTCACTTGGTTCATCAACATTTTGAGGGTAGTTGTTTTAGTGGGTCCCCCAAACCCACGAAGATTGAAAGACAGGAAAATCATAAGGGAAACTCAGAAGATAGTTGGCTTTCTCTAAGGGCCAAGAGGGAAACCGTATCAGGATAAGTGTTTAAGGAAACGGGGAGGTCGAGAACCACAAGACAACCTGAAACAAAACCCACAAGGGATATCATTCCAAACTGAGCCAAACCACCTTCAATGGCCCGAGAGGGTTTCTTTGGGAAGATATGTTTAGTCTTTTTCTTGAGGGTCATGTTGGAGCATTCTGAGGAGAAATGAGGTAAGGACATACAATTAGTAATGGGAAGAAGAGTGGGGGACAATAGTTCTGTTACATTTGTTGAAAGATTAAGAGTATCATCTAAAACACAGATAGTAGTATCACAAGTGTGAACGACACCAGAATCAGCATGGGGGAGTATTGTAGAATCAATAGGGATAGTGCTCGAATCAAATCCTATAATCATCCCAGAACTGGTGTTTTTTTTTGTCTCCAAACAATCAGTGGGAGGATTTTCAGTCATAGCATTTTCAGGGGGAAAGATAGTAAGTGTTTGTCCAAGGGAGTAAGGATGGTGATTAACACTGAAAACATCTATTGAAAAGTGGCTATGTGGGGTACCCAAGTCTTAAAAAAATTTCATTAAAAGGTTCCAGAAATCACCAAAAATTTCTAAGACCCAACTCTCATTCTCTTTTAAATAAAGAATCTCTTCAGGGGAAAAATTTGCAAAGAAGGAAGGAAATAAGTAGTTTATCTTACCTAAAAAGGAGCCTTTGTCGAAAGGGCCAGAACATAAAACTTCATCTTGAGCGTGTGTCGTCTCGGGAAGTACTGTACCCCAACTGAGCTCCCTGGAACTAGGACAATGTGCCTTAAGGTGTCATGTTTGCCAACAAGAATGGCATCGGAAAGGTTCCCTCCAAAAATCAATTGATTGGCAAAAATGAGAGTCCCCAATGGAGATGTTGATAAAATCAGGGAAACCTTTGGTGAGATCCATATCAACTAACACCCACACGATCCTTTTTATGTTCCAGCAGAGAGACTTCTCCTCAAAAAAAACTAAAATACCAATTGACTTTGCAACAACTTCAAAGTTCCTAACAGACCAGTATTTGATGGGGAAGTCAAGAAACAGCATCTAGAAGCTTCTTTTCGCAAAAATTTTTGTAATAGGATTAAACCCAGGCACCCATCTTTTCAAATTTAAAATACCTTTGCCTAAAATCCAAGGAAAGCCCAAGATTTTCAGGAGATCACTCTCAGCAAGGAAATAAAAAACCACCCAGTAGTTTGAAAGCAGACTAAATCTAGGACTATAACCAACAAGAGGCTTCCAGCATTCTAAAATCCACTTAGACAACTGTGATTTATTCATCTTGGTGTAGAAAAATTTACCCACAAGAGCTTTCTCCGAAAGACTAGAAACCTTGTCCATCGCTATATCTTTACCTAAGACACAACTCGACTTAGTTTCACGAAATTTCCGGTTCTTTTGTCTACAGTTAAGTCATGCTTTAGCACCAGTAGATCTATTATGGCTGGCACTACCAACAAGTCGTGGAGATCTATGCACTGGTAAATTCAATTGAATATCTGCAAGCCTGCTCTTAGGGGAAGAACACAGAACATGTAGCAAATGTGAAACACCAGAGCCAAGAGGATAGACGGGGCATGGAGAATTTACTTTGCAGCCTACCTGAGGGAGATATCTCGTATGAGATCCCAAAGGTCATGTGTTCTTCACGTGATCGGGACCAGGTGGAGAGCGGATCGCATCCCCAGAGGGCACCTGTGGACCAGGTGGAGAGTGGATCGTAGCCTCAGAGGGCACCTATCGAGGGAGCTTTGAAAGTGGATCAGAAGGTACTGAAGCTTGTTACAATCCAACTGATCCAGGACGTATGAATTCGTACATTAACTTCTACATTTCGTCATCAAAATAGAGTCCTTCTCTGGCCCAAAGTTCATCCTCGTCAACCCAAGAAAGGTCAACTGGGGCCGGCATCTAAACACCTAAAGAGATAAAACTCCATGTCTGCAGTCATAGGCTAGGGGCTACCACCATGCACAAAGGGAAAAGTAGACATGACCCCTGTGCATACCTAGGAAAAACGACAGAAACAAGAGTCCCATCTATGCTACATGGTCGGGATCCTATAGTTTGCAGGGGGGACCCAATGCGTAGTGTGAGACATCTACGTAGACCCTAGCGCCCGCGAAAACCCTAATGGCGTGCATCTTACAAAGTGATTACCAAATTGTTCATTTCATTTTTAATGAATGAGATTTTTTCATTACTATCAAAGCCTTATATGATCTTTGACTTTAACCAAATTTTTTTTAATATCAAAGTCAAGTTTGATCTGGACTTTAACCACGTCGTTATCAGTGTCAAGTCTAACCACAACCTTATCAGAGTAAAGTCTAATCCGAAAGGTCAAGTCTAATCCCATCCTTGGCACACTTTTGTCATCCTCATTAGAGTCAAGTCTAATCCCATCGTGTGACCTATCGCCACATTTTTGTCACATCTTGTATAATTCAGCTTTTTAACTACACAGTTATTGGAGTTTCTCTGACACCAAGTCTTTGATCATGAATTAGACTTTGACGAATTTTTAACTACACAGTTATTGGAGTTTCTATGACCCGAGGTCTTTGACCATAAATCGAAATTTGACCAAGTTCAAAATTAAATTAAAGGATATTATTTTGAAGCAAATTTGAAGAGACCATCCACCCCTATATTGACTATAACTGAATATTACTCAACTTGCAAAAAATTGGCATACCGACAGCCACATAAAGGAAAAAAAAAACTAATAATATGCAGGTTCCCTTGACTCTAGTGTATCTCGATTCTCTAGCACGAGATTGATCGAACAATAGAAATGGGTTTTTACCACCACCCAAGTTGCAATTAGAATCAGAAGAATTAAGCTCACACAAAAAACAGATTGTATTATTGCACTCTGAAACATAACACAATACACATATATATAGTTGGATTCAGTTTCAACTGATTCCACTCATGGAGGGAGAGGTTGAGAGAATATCTCAGCAACCTCCTATAAAACTTCAACTAACCCAATCTTAGTATAATGCATTAATGAAGCATTATTCTCTAACACCCTCCTTTAATGCTTACATTAAAAAATCTTACAATAATGAAATCACAATTACATGACATACAATACTTTAACTTTGTCTATCTGTCTGGCCTTCATCAGCTCCTACACCCACTCTAATGCCTCTGGAGTGCGCTCTTTCTCTTCCTCTTCTTCGAGCTTACCATTCAACCCATTTAAAGCATAAACGCTTCAGACCGTCATTCATGAACTTGTACAATGGACAATTTGACAACTCGGCTCATCGGGGCTTCCGTGATAAAAGATGTCAATTATTGATGCATTCTATGAACATGCCTCCATCTGTCGGATTTTTGCTTTCGGCTATCCTTCAGTATCTAGAAGAGCAGTTTGGATACGGAATGTTCTCAACATTCAATTATACAAGATGACTTCCAATAAGAACAGTTGTTCTTGAAACCGGGGCTGCCAGCTTATATCAAGATACAAGAGTTTCTACTTTCTTTTACATAAACACTTAAATATATAAAAAACTTTAAACTCACCACACACCACACATACAAACACACAACTCACAACTATTCAAACTGCACACTCTACAGTGGCTTCCAACTCATCAAAGTCTTTTGTTTTTCGTTCACCATGGGTAACCCTTCAGCGACTTATCATAATCTGCAACAAATTAACCTCACAACACACATAAATAAATATATATATCAATATAAAAACAAGGGAAAGAACCATCTACGGTGGCTTCCACAAGTAGCATTCTTTTTTAGTGCTATTCTTCACACACGACATTGCCAAAACTAAATAAATACTTTTCACTTCACATTTTTTATTAAATCCTCATCATGCGCACGGTCAATTTGACACACTAAGTTGTCTTCTCTCGCTATCTCTCATCATTATGTCTCCATATTACCTCTTTGCAGTGGAAATCCAAAACATGTAATTCCTTTCA
>JASDQU010188035.1:16776-30579 GCA_032191745.1 Picea mariana
AGTGTTGGATATTCTCTGTTGTCTGGTTCATTATCTTGGCATTGTATTGGCTATCTATATTAAGGAAGTTTTACTGGGTTTTCTTCCCCTTGAGGGTTTCCCAGGATAAATGCTTGTGTACTTTTTTTATTGTGTTTCTCTCAGTGATCATGTCTATGCTATTGTTATCTAGTAAATTGAAAGTAACCTAATAATAGCAGAAACTTTAACAGTATGGTCATTAGAAAGTTGTTTCAGAGAGGAATACATATACGGAATCATATTTTGAATTGGTTCATTGTTTTCTTCATAATTTGATTAGAAGAATAACATGTATTATAATTGATGGAATGTTTTATGTTATGCATGGTATAATAGTAATTATTACATGCACATTTCTTGCATAATTAGAGGTACAAGAAAACAAATTTGGTTCTTATATGAGGACTGGAGTTATGGAATATGCTCAAGGATCTTGCTTCCATGACAAAGAGATAAGAGGTCTTCATTTCAGCATGGGAAATGTTGAGACGGAGTCAAATGGAAGAAGAGGCAAGCGGGAGCCTGTAACTATGAGAAGCCTACATAGAGAAGTGCAAAGCTATAGGGAAGATAATGAAATAATTATGAAGGCTCAAGAAGAGATATGTCAAAAGTTTGAATATGTTGCATAAGCAAGTCAACAAAAATTCTAGCACCAAGCAAGCAGCTAGTGTTAAACAAGTGACAATATCTATCCCATGGAAAAAGGGATGATCATTGGAATGATAGGAAATCAAATAGCATGAGCAGGGGTCATCATTATCTAAGGCAATCCACTAGAAGGACTCATGTCAATTCAAGGCTAGGGAGCATCCCAAGTGTGTCTCATGTTTGGAGGAAAAGGAGAAGAACTAAATTAGACATCCTGCAAGGTGAACTCGGGAAAATCAAGCCACCAACTTTCAACAGTGAGTACGGGAAATGAGAAGAGGTCGAGGCCTCGTTGTTGGAAATGAAGAAATATTTACAGCTACATAATTACCCCTCATGGGTAGAAGATATAATTGCAACCTACAAATTATAAGGAAAGACAACCATGTGGTGGGATCAGGTTAAACAATCCAAGCACCTTGATGAGAAGAGGATCTCATGGAGGCAGTTCAAAGGATATTTCCAAGAGAAATATGTTTTTGAGCATTATTATGAAATAAAGATGAAGGATTTCTTTGAACCTAAGCCGAGGAGCATAACAATGGATGAACATGTGAAAAGGTTCTTTGAATTTCTGAAGTATATTGACTTCATAAAGGATGAAAAGGTTAAAATCTAAAGGTTTCTATGTGGTTTACCCTCCTTCTACAATGACAATATTCAATATGATAACCCCAATAATTTGGAGGAAGCCATAAAGATAGCAAAGCATATTTATGAGAAAAGTAGAGGAAGGTCAGTTTTCCAAAAATATTGGAATGATAAGATGAAGAGTAAGAAGGATCAAAGGAAGAAAGGTTTTAAGCCACCATTTTTCAAGAACAGCTCCCAAACAAATCAGCAAGGTCATTCAACTCAAAATGAGCACAAGGTTGCAGATTCATTTGGGAAAATTCCAAGGCAGCAGCCTGTACAATGTTGGGGAAGAGAAATCACTTCTATAAGGACTACCCTCACAAAGGAGAAAGGATGAGGATTGTCCACAATATTCAAAAGTATGAAACAGTGTTAGCCGTGAGAGGAAACGTGTCAAGGAATTATGCAACCTTGGACAACAAGCAAGTGGAGTATCAATCTCTTATGATTGAAGTAGAAGGTAAGATTGATAACCAGCCCATAGAAATTTTAATTGATTCTAGAGCTAGACATATTTACATAAACTCTAAGATTATTGAAATATTTCACTTACAAATGAGTAAGCATAAGAAGTATTGGTCAGTTCAGTTAGCCACAGGGGCTAAGAGAAAAGTCAATGATCTAGTTAAAGATTGTCCAATAGACATGAAAGGACTCAACACAAAGGTAGATGTGAAGAACATACCATTGGGTTCATATGATTATCTAATTGGCATGGATTGGTTGGAAAAACATTGTGTTGTCTTAGATTGTTACAAGAATACAATCACATGTCTTGATGAAGAAGGGAAGCAAGGCAAGGTTCAAGGCATTCCAAGAGTTGTAGTTGTCAGAGAGATTTCAGCTATGCAATTGAAAAAGAGCTTCAAGAAGGGATGTCAGATTTTTGTAGCCCATATGGAAGAGGTAGCCAAAGATAAAGTGACAAGTGTTGAAGAGCATCCAGTATTAAAGGATTTCAAAGATGTTTTTAAGGAGATCCTAGGATTTCCACCAAAGAGAGACATTGATTTCTCTATTGATTTGGTGTTAGGATCTACCCTAGTGTCCAAGACACCATACAGAATGGGAACACCGGAGTTAAAGGAGTTGCAGATGCAGCTTGAAGAGTTGTTAAGGAAGAGGAAGAGGTACATATGCCCAAGTGTGTTACCTTGGGGTGTCTTGATTATTTTTGTGAAGAAGAAAGATGGAACCTTAAGGCTGTGTATTGATTTCAAATAGTTGAATAAGGTAACAATAAAGAACAAATATCATTTTCCAAGGATTGATGATTTATTTGATCAACTGAAAGGTGCAAGAATATTTTCCTAGGTCGACTTAAGATCAAGATATCATCAAGTGAGGATAAAGGAAGAATTCATCAACAAGACAGCATTCAAGACAATATATGGACATTATGAATTCATGATACTGCCATTTGGGCTATCAAATGCTCCAGTTGTTTTCATGTTCTTGATGAATTGAATGTTCAAGGAATACCTGGAAAATTTTGTGATTGTGTTCATGGATGATATACTTGTATACTCTAAATAAAAAGAGAAACATGAGCAACATTTAAGAATGGTGTTGAAGGCTTTAAGAAAGCATAAACTATATGCTAAGTTAAGAAAGTGCATCTTTTATCAAAAGAAAATTCATTATTTGGGGCATATAATTTCAACAAAAGGGATAGCAGTTAATCCTGAGATGATAGAGGCCATTAGAGGATGGTCAGCGCCTAGAAAAGTCACATAGGTCAAATCATTCATGGGTCTTGTCGATTATTATCGAAGATTCATAAAAGGGTTTTCAAAGATTGCAAGCTCAATCACTTCTTTGCAAAAGAAGGGACTGAAATTTGAATGGATTCTCAAGTACGAAGAGAGTTTTCAGCAACTGAAAGACATTTTGACAAACGCACTAATCTTAAATATTGTAGATCCAGATGGAGATTTTGTAGTGTGCATTGATGTGTGCAAGGAAGGGCTCTGTGCAGTCCTTAGTAAAAAAAATCATGTGGTATGCTATGAGTCCAGAAAACTAAAAGAGCATGACAATAATTATGCTACACATGACTTGGAGTTAGTAGCAATTGTACATGCACTAAAAATGTGGAGACATTACCTCATGGGGAGAAAATTTGATTTAAGGACAGAGCACTGTAGTCTGAAGCATCTGTGTGCATAGTCAACATTAAATTCCAAACAAACTAGATGGTTGGAATTTCTAAGTGAATATGAATTTGAGATTAAGCACATCAAAGGCAAGGGAAATCAAGTGGTTGATGCACTCAGCAAGAGAGCTCATGAGTTGCATATTGCAGCCATTAACATGTACAGGACTAAGCTAAAAGATAAAATTATTGAAGCAGCAAATTCAGATCAACAATATTAAAAATAAAAGAAGCCTTACAGCAAGGCCATTTCAGAAGAAATAAAATTATTATGAGTTGAAAGAAGATGGAATTTTCATGTACAAAGGCAAAGTATGTGTGTTAAATTCCAATGAGCTGAAAAGAAGTTGTGCTGAGGGAAATGCACAATGTGTCATATGTTGGACACCCAGGATATCAAAAAATAATTGTAGTTGTAAGAAGCCATTATGTTTTTCCTGGAATGAAGAAAGAAGTGGCTAATTATATGGCCAGATGTCTAGATGTCAAAAAGTGAAGAACGGGCATAGACATCCAAAAGGGTTGTTGTAGCCATAACACATTCTAGAATGGAAGTGGGAAGTCATTACAGTTTATTTCCTTACAAATATGTCGCGAACAGTGAAGCAGCATGATTCCATCATGGTGGTGGTGGATAAATTAACTAAGGTGGTGCATTTTATTCTAGTGAAGACAACACACAAGCTTCCAATAAATATTTCAGATATCTACATGAAAGAAGTTGCTAGGCTACATGGAGTTTCAAAAGCAATTGTTTGAAAATAGAAAGGATTAACAAAATAATTGAGGACATGCTCAGAATGTATGTGATGGACCAGTCATTAAAGTGGGAGAATTATATTCATTTAGTTGAATTTTTCTACATTAGTGGATATCAAACCTCATTAAAAATGAGTATATTTGAAGCATTGTATGGCAGGAATTGTAACACACCAGTAAGTAGGGATAATCCAATAGACAGAGCAGTTGTTGGGTCAGATTTGTTGAAGGAAATGGAAGAGAAAATGGCAAAGATAAAGCATAATTTAAAGGTTGTCTGGGATAGGCAGAAAATTTATGCAAACAAGAATAGAGTTCTGAGAGATTTCAAAGTGGGCAAACATGTGTTTTTAAAGGTGAAGGCGAAGAGAAGTTCGATAAGATTAGGAAGTTTCCCAAAGTTGGCAGCAAAATATTGTGCACCTTTTGAAATCTTAGAAAAAAAAGGGTCGGTTGCATACATGCTAGAATTGTTTGCATTCATGAGAGTGCATAATGTATTTCATGTGTCATTATTAAATAAATAAGTGTCTAACATTAACCACATAATTGATTGGACTACGATCCAAGTGCAACACGAAGGGGATTTCTGGGTGGAACCAGTACGCATCCTAGACTGGAAAGTCAAAGTGCTCGGAAACAAATCCATAGGGTTGGTAAATGTTCAATGGACCTACTACGATCCTGAAGATGTTACATGGGAGCATGAAGAAAACATGTGGGAAGAATACCCACAATTTTTTGACAATTTTGAATAAAACATAATGCAAGCCTCCATTTTGAGCAGCTAGAGTTTTGGAACTGCATCTCAGACTCCTAGCCAACTACGATGGGGACCCTAATAAAATAATGGCATGTTCCTTAGGTTATCCCTAACAAACAAATGGTACAATCATTGGGTTAACCCTGATAAACGAATGGTGCATTCCTTGGGTCGGTGGGTTGAAAGGAACAAGAGATTATGGTTAGAATTGTTGCTAGAGTTGTGAAAATGCATAATTTTATTTTCTAAGTATTGTGATGTAAATCTGTGTATATGTATATCGGCATAGTGTGCACCAAGTACAACACACAATCATAGGGGACGGAGAATGTAACATCCCCACTATAATCCTCGATTTAATTAATGCTTAATTTAGCTATAATGTGTGGTTGCGGCCAAGCGATGTATATGTGAAATGTATTTCTGAATATTAATAATAAAAATGTAATGTCATGTGCTAAGGGGACATGGACAGAGATGGGGGTTGAATTAATCCACAAGAGAGGGAAGAGTCTAAGAGAATGGCCAAGAGGGTTCCAAGGGAGAATTACCCATGTCTATTAATTCCACCCACATTCCTTAATTTTATTATTATTATGCATTAAACTCTATCTCCTGACTGAGTGTTCTCAAAGCCAATCATTGAATGCATGTAAGAGGGTGGGTGTGAGAAGTCACATCCACCCTCTTACATGCATTCAATGATTGGCTTTGAGAACACTCACNAGTGTTCTCAAAGCCAATCATTGAATGCATGTAAGAGGGTGGGTGTGAGAAGTCACATCCCATAGTTATTGGGGGCATGGGGGATGATTACAATCATCTTGGAGAAGTGTGTGATTCAAGCAAGTAATCCAAAGAGAATAACTTGGTATGGGAGCCACATCAATTCTTACATAGTCAATTTTTTGGCATGAAAAACAAGAAGAGAGCATAAAAGAAAGCTTGGATCTGGAGCAACCATGGAGGGCGAATTATGGAGCATGCTAGAGCATTTTGGAGCCAGAGACTGAAGAGCCAGGTTTTCAAACCTGAAGAGTGAACTCATGTGTGATTTGCACTGTAATAGCAAGTGTTTATTATTGTTTACTCGTAGTTTTCCTAGTAGCAAGTTCCCTAAGTGAGTTCCCAGCTAAAAGATTTATGGTTACCTTTGTCAGAGAGACCCTAATAAACAAATGGGTCACCTGAGGGACTGAGATCGATGAAGGGGTACATTCCTTGGGTTGGGAAGGTCAAGAAGAAGAGACCTGGTGGAAAATCAGGATAGTTGTAAGAGAATTCAAGTGGGTTATGAGATTTCTAAGTTGTGAGTGGACAGTGAGAGACCATCGTCGTTTGTAGATTACTAGCCTCGGCTCGGGGGTGACTTGTTGTTGATATTTAGAACGAGTATATGGTTGGGTGGAACGTCTGTCCCAAGCAGTTGGTTGCACAATTGTTTATAAAAGATAAGTGTTTTATCTTGTTTCTATTTGCATTATGAGTTATTTGTTGTGCACTAACTATGTGATTGAGAGTGATTTATATGTTGATGTAATGATATGTTAGTTGTGTTTCATGTATGTTTTATATTGTTGTATACGCATTTAATAAATGGTAACAGTAGTGAAATCTTGTTGTAATTCGTAGTTGATAAGCTACATGACATTAATTAGTTAGCAGAAAAAATTATTTTGTGAGTATTCTGCATGTAATGGACCTCAGGTGCGTTGGGGGACGTTACAAGACATAACACCGAGATCATATGAAAATTGGTATGTACTACTACATCAATGCTCTACCTACCACTGGAGAGGACTAATATAGTTACTGTCAAGGAACAAAAATTATTTTCAAGATGTTTCTTATAACTCATATCTAGAGGAGAAATAACAATCCAACTAGTACTAGTATGACATACAGATCTACCCCTCAAATCTAGCATCTTAATAGAATATTCACTTTTAAATTTATCCACCAATTGGTCTACACAAAAGTTTAAAGGGTTAGGTGATTTATAATATGGATATAATGCCATGAAACCATTCAGTTAGCTTTCGCATTCACCTAACCCAAATCAATCAATCCCAAAAGAAAGATGTTAAATCAAAATATATATGCCCTAAATATGCATGCAAAATGAAGATCGCATGCAAAATAATCGAACTACTAGACCTCTAAACCCTCTTTTGAGAACAAGGATTCAATGCTTTTAGAAATTCTAGCAGTGTATAACATTCGAGCTACAAGGAGACTGTAAATCAACTAAGATTGTTATGTGGGTGAAATTATGAGTTTTTTGGATCAATGTACAAAGACTTATTTCAAGGTGATATTTGGACTAGCACGTAGTATCAAATACCATGTAACTCAGCTCTATAATTCAATTATAACTTCAAACCAAACAAATAAATCTTTAAATTCATAAAACATTCAACTCATGTATCTTACAATCCTTTGTCTTTTGTAAGGTATGAAATGCAACCCTCTTTGTTTGGGAGCGGAGGGTAAAAGAGAGATATTTTAAGCTTTAGACTGAATGGCATGAAAGAGTGTATAAGCCTTGTATTTTCTAGCTTAGATTAGGGGTGATGAAAATAGGATTAAGGCATAAAACTTTGGCATATAATGAACTAATCTTTGAAGATTAGAATCATCTGAAGTGTAGAGGCGCCCTATTTGAATATGCAATAACAGATAAGCAATTTTATAGGGAATATTGCTAATAAAAATGGAGTTTCCAAGTCTCAATTCCAACTCAATGACATTTAACATACAAATGTTTAAATTGAAAGACTATTGTGCATATGTAATTGAGTTTGTTCAAAAATTTTGTCCAACAATTTGCACATGAACTAATGCAAACAAAACAATACTAGAAGAAAATGAGTTATTTCTAGATTAATCTTTTATATTCTTTTTTTTGGACATAAGTGTGCATTTCAAGTGATGAGGGAAGAAAAAATTTTAACTACAACTGCAACTCTAGACCAACGTGAAAATAATTACATAAAAATACCATACATATGGTAGGTTTCATTCATCAATGTTGTCAAACGGTTTGCACACATCTTATGTTCTACTAGGAAATACATAGTATTGTATAACATTTCAAGTGTTGAAACCTCGGATATTCTTCTTTCAAATTAAGGTACAATGGTTGGTATGTTAGGAAACTATTTTAAAAGGAATTTCCAGCCACCATGCAAAATAGTGGGCCTAATGGTTAAGAAAGTGTTTCCTCCTAGGAGGTCATAAGTTCAAATTCAGAGGGGGGTAGGGTATGTACACCTCCGTAGATTTTAGCAATCAAATCGTTGTGTGGAGGGGGTCCCTTGTCCCACAAACAAGGGGGTCGCATACACCAATTTGGTGTTTGGCTTGGTTGTGACCTTAAAATTGTTGGAGAATAAGGTGGAACACGACATGAAACAAAGAACACACTACTGCAGATAATTGAAGAGGGGAAAAAAATTTGAAAACAAGAGGTGGTGTCTAAATACACCGTTACAGCACTTAAGCAAAGCACATTGTGATCAGAACATCACAGTGCATATTGTACATCTTGATCTGCATGATCGGTTGCGCAATCTCAATTCATATTCATAATGACCCAAGGGGTCTTATTTAGTCTCAAGATCTAACCAACTTCCATAGATTCGGGAAGATCTTGTCCACATATAACCGTCGATAGTTAGAGTTGACTCCACAAAATCCACTCTATTGAGTCGGCTCGACAGGACTCGACCCGAACAACTATCCTTCCAACTCATAGTCGATTGCTAGGTTGGTCGATCCATTGCTCGACTATCTTCGACTGCTAGTAGACTATCTGACCAACAGGCACGTCGACTACCCGACCGACATGTGTGGTGCGTTGGTCGATCGTCCAACCAACTGTATCCAAATGAAGGTTGACCTCTCGACCAACTAAGCCTAGGAGATGTGTCATGAACCATCAATTCTTGATGTTCCAATACTCCCCCATCAACGCACAGCTCTAAAGTTTCAAGAGGTGAAATTACATCACTGGAACACCCCCTCATAATTGCAGCTTCATGAATCCCAAGCATTGTACGGAGCTTGATAAACCTAGCTTTAGCTAAAGGTTTGGTGAATATATCAGCAACTTGATCTTCTGTTTTGCAACATTCAAGAGAGACAACGTTCTCATGAACCAATTGTCTCAAGTAGTGATCATGGATCTCAACATGCTTCATCTTACTGTGAGCAACAATATTGTCAGCAACCTATATGGCCCTTTTATTATCACAGTAGATTGTAGTCGAGGTCTGAACAAGAAGGCCAAGCTCTCCCAAAAGTTGGCAAATCCAAACTGCTTCAGTACCGGCTTGAATGGCGCCACGATATTATGCTTATGTAGTCGACAAGGAGACTACCTTTTGTTTCTTGCACGACCACACCAAAGGTTCAGTGCTATAGAAAAACACATACCCAAAAGTGAATTTCTAATCATCATCGTCGCCACCCCAGTCAAAGTCGATGAAGTCGACTAGCGAATCTAAACTCGACAATATTTGATACAAAAACAAGTGGTACCCTTCAGATAACAAACAAATCAATTGACTACTTTCCAGTGAATTTCTTTGGGGTCCCGCATGAACCAAGAAACCACACTAACAACAAAGGAAATGCCAAGTCAACCATGAGTAAGATAAATAAGATTGTCAACCAATTGTCGATAAAGTGTAGCATCGACAACATGTGTTTGACAGGTTTTAGTAAGCTTCACTCCAAACTAAAAGGGAGTGGCACAAGGCTTGCAATCAGTCATCTTAAAACGTGTCAACAGATCCATTACATATTTAGATTGAGAAATGAAAAAACCATCACAGAGTGGTAATACCTAAAGACCCAAAAAATAATGCAAAGTGCCAAGATCTGTCATATCAAAGGAGTCAGCAAGTCGTTTCTTCAATCTAAACATGAGAGCATTATTATTGCCAGTAATGAGTAAGTCATCTACATATAAAAAAAAATCAAAGTGTCTCCATGGGAATAGAGAACATACAAGTTGTGATCAGATTCACACCGTTTGAAACTAAGTCGAAGAAAGAAACTGTCGATCTTAGCATACAAGGCTCACAGAGCCTGCTTCAAACCATAAATCGACTTCTTGAGTCGACATACCAAATTTGAATCTGTCACAAAACCAGGTGGTTGTTCCATGTAAATTTCTTCAGATAGGTCTTCGTGACGAAAAGCACTCTTCACATCCATCTAATAGATTTGCCATCCAAAACGTGCAGCAATGAAAATAATCAGTCAAACAAAGTTCATATTTGCATTGGGGCAAAAGGTTTCAGTGTAGTGGATATCTTCTTGTTGATAAAATCCCTTCACAACGAGGCGTGCTTTATGTTGCTCAACAACACCTTCAGAGGTAAATTTGGTCTTGTAGACCTATCGACACTTCACAATGTTTTTTCCTTACGGACAGGGAACCAAGTCCCAAGTCTAATTCTTCGACAAAGAATCAATTTCAATCTTCATTGCCTACTCCCATGCAGGTCGGCCTTCAGCATCTGAGTAGGTAACAAGGTCATAGGTTTCAAGGACACAAGTCATCAAGGCAACACTGACATGTTGCTTCTGACTTCGAGTCTGACGTTCGCAGGAGGCATCTCCGACATCAGCTCCATCAACTTCAATTGTCTTGGCATCCCATCGAGGTAGAAAAGAAACAGGTGAACTACAGTTCATTTCATCAAGTTGATCAGAAGTCGAAGAGTCTTTAGTCGGTGGACCAGTAGAAACAGAGGACGACGGACTAGTCGACTCGGAATTCGATGGTTGAGTCAAAACAAGAAAGAAGTTCGACTGCCCAGTCAAAGGACTGAAGAAAAAAACAGGAGTACTAGTGTTAGAGACAACATCAAAGGGATCATCTTGTAGCAATCCAAAAGAGGCATTCAACAACTTAACGCCAGAGGACTTCACATCAAACGGAACATTACATCTGACAATGATTTTTCATTTGACAGGATCAAACAGTCGATAGGATTTCAACTCTTCAGAGTATCCTATCATGATGCAAGCATGACTCTTTGCATCCAACTTCTTTCTATAATAATCAAGAATGTGGGCATAGGAAACACATCCTAACACATGGAGGTGGTCGACTGAAGACTTCTTCCCATACCATCTTTCAACTGGAGTCATGGAAGGAACAGCGCGAGTCAAGATGTGATTGAGTAGATAATTTGCATAGTATACCACTTCAGCCCAAAAGCGAGGAGGCGGTGGTCTTTAGCCTGCAGAAGACATCTAACCAATTCGACTAACATATGATTCTTTCATTCTGCAACTCCATTCTGCTGATGTGTGTGAGGAATTGACCGCTTCCAGTCAATACAAAATCAAAGTAGATATTCTTCAAAGGGTCGATTTACATATTCACCACCATTGTCGGATCTCAAGCACTTGATGGGTCGACCACATTTATTTTCAGCAAAGGCCTGAAATTCTTTGAACTTCTCAAAGACAAGATTCTTATTCTTCAAGAAAAAGACTCATGTGAAGCGAGAGAAATCATGAATGGAAGTCAAAATGTACCTTGCACATTGCCAATGAAGGTAAATTGATACCGCAGATATCATCGTGAACCAGTTCCAGTAGGTTTATGCTCGCCACACTTTTCCAGAGTTGAATGGTGTTTGATGATGCTTCCCAAGAACACAACCCTTACAAACTCCTTCAAGGAGAAACACCCTCGATAAACCAGCAACCATGTTTTGAGTTGTCAGTGCCTGCAGACTACAGAAATTCAGATGTCTGAGTCGTTCATGCCAAATTTGAATTCTCTCATCTGTGTGAGCAACAAGTGCAGTCTGTTTAGATTTGGGTCAAATCGAATCACGAAATGTGCACAAACTATTTGTTGGGTCGAGAAGTCCGCCAGCGACAATCGACTTCCCTTTTTTCAAATCACGAACATAGAATTGATCCAGTCAAAAATCCACATTCTTACCTATCTATGTTAATTGAGCAACAGAGAACAGATTGGAACCAAGATTTGGCACATGATAGATGTCGACAATTTTCCCATGTCGACAAGCTACATCACCCTAACCAACAACATTAAGAGCAAAATCAACAGCAACATAGATTTTACTCCCCTAAGCTTTATTCAATCTCGTGAATAAAGTGGCATCATTGGTCATATGATGAGTGCACCCATAGTCGACAACCCATTCATTCTGCGCAGTATGAGACAACAAGGCTTGAGAAGTCTCGATTTGGAAGGTGAAATTATCAGGGGGTCAGGGAACAATGAACATGTCTCCTTCAAGTCGTTTAACCTTCTCTTCTAAATCGTCTCTTTTCTTAAATCATTTATTCTCCAGTGTCCAGTATTTCCACAGTATTGACATGTCTTCTTCTTTAGACTTCGTTGAGGTTGCCTCTGGGGTCCCTGGTCATGATATGTAGGTTTTTGTGCAGAAGCATCGGATTTCACTCTATTCCAAGAATCCATCTTTCCCTTACCCTTGAGCAAGTGGGTTTGGTGTTTACCACCAAGCTTTCCTTCTTCAAGCAACATATGTTGATCAGTAATCAAAAGACCACAGAATGCTTCAAAGGTATAATCCTTACCATCTTCCTTGCGTGTTTATCAGTTGGTGCGGAAGGTCAATACGAACATGTCGAATGGTGTTCTCAAATTCACCAGGACCAACTCAATGGGTTATCCATCCTTCTTGTAGTTTCCTCCACATTCGCCCAATTTCAACTGGAGTTCCTTGACACACACCAAATAGTCCTCCATTCTCTCAAAGGAATGAGGATCGAGAGAGATCAACTCTTTCTCCAACTGCATGACGTGGCTCTCATCGACTCCATCGAACAAGGTCTTTACCTTCTTCCAGACCAGATGAGGGCAGTCGATTCCACTAAGGTGAAATTGGATCTCCCGCAAGATGTAGGTCGTAATGACCCCCACAGCCTCATCCTTCTTCCCATCAACATCAAACTTCTCCTAAGCATCTGTTGGATTTGGAATCACAACCTTGGTATATTGCCACAGTCCCTTACTCTTTAATAGAGTTTCCATATATGGAGCCCATACGGCATAATTTGATCCATTCAGAACAATAAGATCAATCTTCAAAGCCATCTTTGATATCTAGACAGAGCGGTCTGTTTCAATAAGTTTCAATTGGAAAACCACCATCCCATAGTCAATCACACAACAGATCTGACTCAGCAAGGTTTGCGGATAACAGGTCAAGGTTTAAACGATCAGCTTTGATACCATGTTGGAGAATAAGATGGAACACGACATGAAACAGAGAACACACTACTACAGATAATTGAAGAGGGGAAAAAAAAATTGAAAACAAGAGGTTGTGTCTAAAGACATTGTTACATCACTTAAGCAAAGCACACAGTGATCAAAATATGACAGTGCATATTGCACATCTTGATTTGCATGATTGGTTGCACAATCTCAATTCATATTCATAATGACCCAACGGGTCTTCTTTTATAGTCTAAAGATCTAACCAACTTCCATAGAGTTTGGAAATTCTTGCCCACATATAAATGTCGACAGTTAGAGTTGACTCCACAAAATATGTTATGTCGAGTCGGCTCAACAAGACTCGACCCGACCGACTATCCATCCAACTCGTAATCGATTGTTGGGTTGGTCGATCCATCGCCTGACTATCTTCGACTGGTGGTCGACTGTCTGATCGATAGGCACATCGACTACCTCACTGACAGGTGTGGTGTGTTGGTCAATCGTCTGATCGA
Organism: Picea mariana; assembly: GCA_032191745.1. Taxonomy (NCBI): domain Eukaryota; kingdom Viridiplantae; phylum Streptophyta; class Pinopsida; order Pinales; family Pinaceae; genus Picea; species Picea mariana. Next base: position 30,522 of record JASDQU010188035.1, read on the forward strand.
CTATATCCAGATAAAGGTCCACCTCTCGATCGACTGAACCCAAGAGATGTGTGATGAA